>CM073779.1:35904909-36045096 GCA_037158775.1 Hetaerina titia
AGGGAGAGAGAGAGGGAGGGAGAGAGAGAGGGAGGGAGAGAGAGAGGGAGGGAGAGAGGGAGGGAGGGAGAGAGAAAGGGAGGGAGAGAAAGGGAGGGAGAGAGAAAGGGAGGGAGAGAGAGAGGGAGAGAGATAGAGAGAGAAGGAGAGGAAAAGAGTGAGAGATGGAGAGAGGGAAGGAGAGAGAGAGTTAGAGAGGCGATGGTAGAGATATTTGGAGAAAGGGAGAGTGACGGAAAAAGAGAGAGCTTTTGGTACTCTGTGACTCAAGGGGTTTCGCGGCGAGAGGAGTTTAAGTTTTTCTGGTAGTCAATTTCAATCTCGAACCCGCCCGCTCCCAAATGGATCTTGGTACAATTATCCCCGCTCATTATCGCAACAACGGGTAGAGCGATCGGGCCTCCATTTAGCGCGTATTAGTGCGGAATCGAAATACGCATTTCCGACCGTGTCTGACTGGCACTCTTGTGCTTTTCCAAGTACATACGTGGAAATCACAAAATCACCGTGAAGGGCGAATGAGCAATGGAACCTAATTAGGCGATGGAGAAGGATTTGAGTAACTTTTTGCTACGGATGTGCTAGTACGGCGAAATTATGAGTCCAAATCCAGTTGTTTTAATGAACTAATTATTGACTTTGCTACTTACTATTGATTGCTCTAATATTGGCAACTGTGAGTGTTGTTGAGAGAAAACAGATTGCATTGCAACAGGGAACCTCTAATAATGGATACTCCCACTAGCGGGTAGACCTATGTAATAAGCAAGATATATGTCCCGAGCCCATTAGGCATAGTAAACCCGCTGCTTAATAAGGGTATTTATAAATATTAGCCGCGGCCTGTCAGTTCCTCACTTGCTACCCTCTAATACATCCTATTAGTGGCAAATCGGGGTAATTTTGATGGTATGATGGACAGAAATGTCAAGGAATTACGGAACAGTGGTTGGAGGTGGCTATGGAGACAGGTTAGAAGAAGCAGGAATGCCTGTGATTATCGTGAGTCACGCATGGATCTGGTAAACCATTGAAGGAGAATTTGTGGAAAAGTAAAATCAATCCATCCGCTCATCAGCGTCCCCTACCCTCCCAGTCCTTTCAATTTTCTCTTTTTCTTCCTTCAAATGTGTTACTCAAGCCCCTTAGGATGCCTCACGAGAACTCCCAATCTTCTCGCTTCCTCTATCGTTTCCCCGCTGCCACCTGTTTTCCAGTTGCCTGCCATATAACTCCCCTCTCCGACGACTTGCTAATGGCAGGCTTCCCGACTATATAATCACCTCCATTACGACATACCACTAGAAAGTTCACTAAGTTACGAGAAACCATTATCTTTGGTCTAATCCTTTGTGCTTGTACTCTTTCCCTCGGCAGTTAATCGTACGAGTAAAGTTAAACATTTGTTTTATCGTTCCGAGGGTTTGCCTTGGGAGATTAGTTTGGAACCTTACTAAAGAGATAATTAGCAGCAGATTGCACAATATTTCGGGGTATTAGAGTGGATTTCATCAGGTTCAGACTGTTTTTTAATCCGTTAGGGAGTTTCTCAATTATTAGGGAGTAAAGTATACGAACGGGGCATCGCAAAAGGTAGCATTTGATAGAAACCAACCTGCCAAGAGAATTTTACGTAGTTGGAATTTCAGCGAAAGAGATCGAGCGAGACTACTGCACCCCCATTTCTGGGCACCTCCATATAACGGTCAACTATTCATCTCCCGTGGGTGAGGATTTTAGTGAGGCACCAATGTATTATTGCATAAAAATTTCAAAGGAACCTTGTTAAAATGAAATAATATTTCTTTATAAATCATCAGAGACATCCTATCGAAATTTTCTTGTCTCCCTAAGATTATAGGCATCGTGGACGAAACGCTCTAGAGAGGTGGAAGCTCTGGAGGAGCCAGGGGATGGGCTTTGGGGATCCATTGGTTCACAGGTGGACCCCCTCCTCTCCCCTCGCGTCCTCCAACGTCCCTGTGTCCACTCCTCCTCCGTCAGCCACTGTGTGGGTGGAGAATTTGAGGGTGTGGGGGAAGGGTGAGCTCGGGTGGATAAAAACACACTAGTGGCTCTTCAGGTTTGTATGGTAGGACGGCTCGTGTGCCATTCCCAACTCATGCCGTGAAACCCATTAAATAGGGCGGGCTCACATGCAACGTGGTCACTTATCACCTGGTACCATTCTACTCATGCATGACGGGCGTGTCACAAATAAATTAAGTCTGCAATTTTATTTACACGACACCACACATCCCTGCCCAAGGATGCGTGATGGAGGGCGTTAGGACGCCAGGCATGAAGTGAGTTGGGGGAATGTAACTAGTGTGTTTTTATCTCCGCCTATGCTTACGTCAGTGTTGAATTAGTGTTTACCCCTGAGTTTTTTCGAACAGTGTGAGGGAAAAACGATTGGTTGTATCTACATGTTTGGTGGTCCCTCTTATTATGTGAGTATTGTCTGTTATGTGATTGAGGGGCTGAATTATGTCGTTTATGTCGGATCCAAAACTACACGCTTGGCATCTTTGTAATTGGTTCAATCTTGCTCTGAGTCTTCTCTTATCCAAGGGTTCCCATCCCAGATCTTGTAGAAAATGTGTGACGTTTTGTGCTCTTTTGTACGATATTGTCATGAATATGGCCGCCATATTCTGCATGATATGGGTCCCGTATTTTCTCCGCGAACTCATATGTGCATTTTTACTGAAGAAAAATAGCCCGACTCCTTCACTATTCATCGCTATATTTTGCAACTATACGTTTGTTGAATGCAAACTTCTTTAGGATCCACTCTCAAATAGTGCGTATGTGTTTTCCCTGGTTAGATGACGATACCCAGGGATTATAGGTAATATGTTCATTCAGGCATGAAGCGGCTCTTGACGTGGTGAAAGTCAGCCCTCAAGTCAATAACATTCACTCCATTATTCAGAAAAAACCTTCCAAATCTACAATGAAAACCTATTGTGTTCCAAATGATGCAACCAGTGTCGACACGCGGGATGAAGGTATAATTGCTGAAATTTCCTGGGACTTTAAACCGTGCCCACCCCCGAAATCAGATTCTCGAAAGAATGAAAAATTTCTTCAGATCCAAGGTGCATGGCATCCTTCATTTATGTGCTACCATTCGTAGCTTAGACCCACGCCTCGTGCAGCTGGATTTATCGCCTGCGTCACCTGGGGTACCTAACCCCTGATATACACCACGAGAACCCCGATCCAGCATCTTCCTCCCGAATCTTACGTCGTATAGGAGACATTATAAGGAAGACATTACAATTGTTCATCAATTTCAATTTTTTCTTCCTTCCCATTTGCTGACGGCTTTGCCTAGGTAGCGACCTCGGAGTATGGGTAGGAGCTGCGGGCATGGTCGGATGGTGCTCTCATGCGATAGCAACTGGTGCACCTCTTGCACCTGTCAGTGCGACTCCTCGGCGAAGATGTGCTAAATTACACTCCAGTCGGAATCCAGGCGAACCATCTTTGCATTGTGGAAATAGGGCGTTAGAATATGCATTTTTCCGTGGGGAGATTGCATGGTACCTTTTTGAGGGTGGCGTCCTACAGCCGAGTTCGACCATCTCCCTTCTTACAGGTGCCCTCATTTACCATTCCGGGTACATAAATTATGAGGGAGACGGAAAGGCTGTGCGTGAACTTTCGTTCCCACTCAGCTTAATAAATTCCGTTACTGTGGCATGCCCACTTGCACCTTCATGGGTATTTTGCATCATAATTACCAGATGAGTTACCTCTTGTTAATAATTCTTAATAAGGAAAATAAAAGTTTATGGCGTAACTTTACGGAAAATCTTCATATTGATAATATTAATAAACAAACGACTTTGCTTTTCCGCTTAAAATTTGTAAAAGCAAAGTTGTTTGTTTTTGAATATTATCTTAATAAGGTATTCCTACCATTCTTGTTAATAATGTCACTTGGGCAGCTCATTAAATGTATTGCATCCAAAAACGATCATTTATACTGATAATCTAGGTTTCATAACTGAAGGCTAAATCGTTTCCTTCATAGGTATTGTTTGTATTAAGAACTGTTAATAGGAAAGAAAACCAGTTTACTATTTAGTATATTTTTCAGCAAAAGAGCTAAGGCTTTATCCTAGATTTAAGGATAATATCTTTTGCACGTATGAATAATATCAGTAATATTTGCCACTTTTGGTGGTGTTTTTAAACGTTTTCATCGCCAATTGAAAATATGTGAAGCCGTTAGTGTACGATCGTATGTAAACGGACTCGCTAGCTATAAATGAAAGGTATGACGAGAATCAACTTAGAAATAATGTGGCGAAATAATTAAATAGATCTTCATGGAGATGACTCTTGATAGGTTAGCATGTAAATTTGAATATGAAAAAATGAAAGTTTTATCTTCATCGTTATTAGTGAAGTCATTAATAGACTTATTTATAATATTCTTAGTATCATCAGTATTTAAGTTCTCAGGTCGTTTTACTAGAGCCCTCTGATTGTCTTGATTCAGTGTTGATTACCTCGCCCCTTGATAGCTGTTATGTTTGACGCCCTTCCTAATTTGTTCTATATCCTTGTCTTTCTGGCGGGAACTTCTTTTCTATTGTATTTGTTACTAATTATTTGTGCCTCAAGCTCTGTCCAATCGAACTAGCTCTTCTTTGCTGTAGAGTTTTCCATATGGTTCTTTCTTATTCTGTATTCATTCTCGTTCTTCACTTTGCCAGATCATCCAGTATTCAACTCCAGTTTTACCTTCAAATTCTCCTATTCTTCACTAGCTCACTTTTCCATTGTTCCTAGTCTCTTAGTGGAAGAGTACCGTACTGTATACGAGTGTTTTAACGAACTGCTTCCTTGTTTACAAACTCAAGTTCAACATTGCGGTCGCCATTTCATCATGAATGGCTTCTTCGCTTGATGTCGGTGGAACATTTTCCATCCCAAGCTAAACTGCTGCCGAGGTAGATGAAGGATTTCACTTGCTCTAGTTTTACTCCTCAAATTTCGATATATCTTTATCTTCTTCCTCTTAGTTTCTGTAATAAGTTTTGATATGAGTAACATGTAGATAAACTTGGTAATCGTCTACATGATGGTAACTTCATTTGCAAAATTTTCCTAAAGTTCCGTACCGTTATCTCAAATGTATCCTAGCATATCTTTAAATTTGCCTAACATTCACTTATTTTTCTATCACATTGAGTAGTTCAACGTTTTTGAACCGTTATCCGTTGGAATTTCTCCCTTGTTCATAAATATATTCACATGGATTACGTTGCAGATTTGCACTTAACTGAGTATTGTGGAATGAAAATTGTTTTTTTTATATTTATACATGATTTCCATTGAAGTGAACATTCACTGAGAAGTGTGTTTCAGTGGGAAATATATCCCCTATCCAACCACCATGTGAAAGAATCGACAACAAGTCCCACTGTCGCATTCAAACGCTTAAATTTAAAGACATAACTTAATCGTCCGTCCTTGAAATTTTCAACAGATATCAATCTGCACTCTTTTTTTCAAAGCCAATAGTTTTTCCTCAAACCGCGCATTCGTTTCATTGGATCGGATCAACACGTTTGCGTGAAAATTGCAGCAATAAGTTTAAGGTATGAAATATGAAAATTATGCATTGAAAACATACTGGAAACTACTCTTTTGATACCAGTTCCAGAATAAGAAGAAATAGTTTAACACTCAAGTATTCATCAGCACGAGTGTCATTGCGCAGATTGAATTTTTTTTTGATTAAGCAGTTTTAATTCGACTAGTTTTGGGCACAAAAATATTAGTTCAGAGAAACTGTTCTCTTTACTTTAATTCAAATCCAGTGACTATTAATTTACTTGAATTATTTTAAATGTCCATTTAAACCTTAAAATTGTCGTCATTGTGTGAGTTGAAATTAAAGATACTCTCAAGTTTCATATCCTATAAGCAGCGAATAATAGCCCATATTTTCTTGTTTATTCCTTTATTATTTATTAAGCAGGGTATTATATGAGCATATTATATGAATTCACTAATTTTGTATTTGTATATTAATTTATAACTCAAATACTAGTATAATCATTGAAAGTAACCCCCCATATATTAAAAAACGGCATAGTTGAATTCAGGTTTGGCAAAAATCCCTGGTCCTTTCCATTATGGTATTAATCTTGACGTTTTCCGATTCTTTGCGGAGTGCGTGGGTGCAATATTAAAAGCTTGTATTGAGCACCTGGCGTAGAAAAAATTCTCTTGAATAATATTGTGAAAAGAATCGAGACAGAGTTACTCTCAGGCAATTCGAAAAGGTGTGTGCACCAACTTTTTACAACCAGGGAATTCTCTGGCTAGCCGCACAACTTTTCTTTGCACTGAAAAGCTTGACCCTCATGCGCAATATTCTCATGTCCAAGCCCCGCACTGGCTGACCCGATGGCGAGCTCAAATCGATTTCAGCATTCTTGTAAGCCGTGTGGCCGGAGGTGTGCCTCGGTTGATGGAGAGCAACAAGTGCATCCTCATATTAGGTTGGGGTGTTGCATCAGGTTAGCTTCTCGTAATGCCGAGGACCAACACGCAAGCGAGTTCACTAGAAGTTCAATGGTGCGGTATCGGATTTATCTATTTGTCACTTATATAATCTATTTGTTATTGGCAATCTGATGAGTAGAATAGATATAGAAAAATGCGTATTCTCGTACTCACACACACACACACACAAATCTCTTTCCCCATGAAAAAACTATAATAACTTCCACCACTACGCTGTGGCAATCCAAGTGATTTCATCGATTACGCCATATTTTATGCTTTTCTTCTGCTTGAAAATTGTCGCTGCTAATATTTAAGTAAATGTTTCTTCTGGCTTCTCGCCGCATGCTTGGTCGAACATAATCCGTATATATTTGAGACTAAGGCAAAGAGTAGCATTAACGCGCAAACATAGAAATGTGTGTAACGCCAAAATTGAACGATCATGATAAGGGTTGTTATTTAATTTTTTCCCTGATAGTAATGGGCAGGTTTCCCGAGGTTTGAACAAACCTTCCGCCTTGAAATATTCTGTGCAAAGCTGAACATAAAATACCTCCTGCCAACCTTGAATTATATTCAATATTGGATCTAGGATTTGCGAACTCACAGGACTAGGAACTCCTGGGGGAGTTCATAAACGGTGATAGAAAGAGTTTATGGTGTTTTTGTGTATCCAATTTACTTCGAGTTGATATTCCGGTGTTGAGCAGTCTTCATTGTTGTTTTCCCTGAGTGTATTGCGTTACGCATGGTCTCAGAGCTTAGAAATTTAATGAGTTTAGATGATTTGGCGTACTATTTGGGCATGGAAATTCTATTCCGTGGCTATAAAAAGCTGACCGAAGAGTCAACTCATAAGGTTCAACCGTTTTAATCACCTTGGCAAGGCTTCCGTGTTTATTTTTACGAAACAGTGAAATGGGACTTTTACTGGACTCAACTGCCTCCATCCACATCACTTCTGGCACTTACTGGATTTCCACAGTTTTAGTACAGTTGGCGAGAGTGAAAATCTGACTTATTGTCCAGCTTCAGCAGTCATTTCTTGCGCTAAATGAGTTCCTTGGACGGGTGCAGCCGAGTTTATACAAGACCTTAAGACACAAGCTGACTGACTTCCCTAATTTGTACCATTCGAAAAAGTCCAGCGTTCTCCCTTGATCTCTCTCGACCGAATGAGGTGCGAATGTTTCTGGCAAGTCATCGGAAATGAATGGCAATTTCAGTTAAGTGAGTGTAAAATCGTATTCATATAGAAAGTGCACGGCGTGCGAAGGATAATATTTTTGGTAAAATAGTGTTCATTATTTGTTCACCCAATTCAGACGCATTAATATGGTCCAAGGTAGAGAGAGGTAGGGGGGTGAGAGAAATAAAGAGAGAGAGGGAGGGAGGGAGGGAGAGAAATAAATAGAATTAAAGAGGGAGGAAAGATTGAAAAAAATCGTTTTATTGTACCTTATTTAATTACCTTTGTGCCTTACTCATCGTAATTGCACTTAATTGTACCTTATTTATTAGAGTATTTTACCCGGCGTATGAAAACTTTTATTGTTAACTTTATGATTTTGATACCAGACTGATAAGTAGGGAAAGAACTATTGAGAGTGAGAAGAAGAGTAATTGTGTAATTGAATTACTACAAGTAACCTTCAGATAATCAATTGCTGGTTAGATCTTTTCCTTTTTAAGTGTTCCATTCCACTCTAATATTTTTCTTCCAGAACGATTGTCACTATAGCCTACGCCGTGTTTTCAGGGAACGATGCAACAGGTGTTGGGTTTTAAACCTGCCGTCTGCTATAAAAATACGGCTATGTGACGGACTCCTTGTATTCTTGGAAGTCTAATGTGGTCCAGAAGTATCATGAGGAACACCAGGAGGATTCAATTCGGCGCCGTAGATCGAGCAAAGCAAATGACGTTTAAAATGATTCCGTATACGTTTTTCTTTTATTTTTTATTGGCCCAAAAATCAGATACAAATGTGTTCAGATTTGGTCCCGGAAAAGCTAATTGAAATGCAACTTACGTGAAGTACAATTTTTAGGCATTTCAAAGAAAAATTTGATGTATTTAGTTTATGGCTCATATGGTTAGGGTTCCAAATTGTTATTTGAAAGAGGAGGATACAATCAAAGGGATCATTAGGGAATGACAATTTTGTACCGTATTGTGCAAACAATTAAAAAGAGCCAAGAGTTCTCAAATGCTATAAAAACCCTGATATCGGGAAGGATTAGTGCTCAACAACTACTAGATCTGATGAAAATATTTCTGTAAAATTAATAAGATTTGGCTTCAAATATTATTTCAAGCTAAGTTTTTGCTATTTAAAAATATATCAGCTCTTGTATTCAGCCACCGTTTAGTGTGAGTTTGTCAATCGCAGGACTATCAAATGGTAGTGAGTCCTCAAGACACAAACTAAGCATAAGAAAGGACATAAATTTGGTTAATTGCGGGCAAACATATATCGATATGCTATCAATAATTTAAAAGCATGCATCACATTCAATATATTTTAAAACTATAATTTCCGTCTTTCTCTTTATTTCATTTGCGTGTTAAAATAATGATTTTCTGTCAGAACTTACAATACAGTATTTGACGGAAAGTTAATTGAAAAATTAAAAATTTACATCGTTTATAGCTTTTAGTGGTACTAAATATACATTTTTTTTAAATACAACAAACATTTGGATGCACGTTAAATGGTTGCGAGCATTCGCAATTATTATATTACATCTGAAAGATTTTTTATTTTGCTAAACTTCACAAATGGGATAATCCAAGTTGCTAATAATGCTTTTCCAATGGATATCATCTCGGTGCTATGTTCACTCTTCTCAACTATCTCACCATTATTTGGGTTCGCAAATATAATCTAGCGTTCATCTCATAATGTCAATTTTTACTCCCGTAGTTTCTATTTCTTTGCAATCTGTGTGGGCAACCTGGAAAACCGAATGCCATATAATTTAGCTGGGAATATAGTTAAAAAATCATTGCTTACTATTGAAAAAGTAATTGGTAAAGATTGATAAATCGGTAGTAAATGATAAAAGACTTTTCAGCTGCTAACAGCAGCGATTTATTCCATGCAACCACGTATCAACGTCCATTAACCATCATCAGGTAGGTGCAGCACGTGTTTAAAATTGCGGAGTGCTTACCATTTTAATTCTACCTGAAGGTGATGAATAAGCATTGAAACGCGTTTGCACGGTATAAATCGCTTTGGAAAATTACAACTTCATTGCTTCACAAGAAATTTCCTTGGTGTACAATTTAATACGGTAACACAGGACGCGGGATAGAAATTAAAATAAAATTGCAATTGTACCCGCATGAATTACCCATATATCCTTCCCGAAGAGTCCCTCAGCGGGTGTGGCGTTGGACTAGGGTGGAGGAAGTGGACGCAGCCGTCGGAAGGGTGGATGGCTTAGGGTAAATGGAGCGACGAAATTGAAGTGACGGTGTGAGATCGCGTAACGAGGCACGGAATCGGTGTCTATTTCCACCCTGAATGTTTTAGCCATAAGATCTAGCTAAGGGAGTTTGCACTTCAATGGCGTTAACGGTGATGCAACGGGATGCCTGGAGCACCTTAATTCAATAAACCACCGCTAGGGATGGAAAGGAGAACCTTGGGATGAAATTGAAAGACGGAAAGCGTCTTAGTCTTGACATCCATCAGCGGCGCCCTCAATGAACACGTGCGTGAATCATTCGAGGCGAAAATTTGCGCAGGAACACGCGCCGTGCCTGCAAAAATAATAATCGCGGTCCATCTGGGTTGGGATGACGACGCGAACGTATGGGCGACGTCCATTTGGCGTGGGAGGAGTAGGGTGGAAATATTAACTCAGATTTGCCGAAACACTCGGAACGCGAGTATCATGTACGATCTAAAAGATGTTTATTATTATAGGTGTTCTACCAGTTCAGGTAGATGTTGGATGGACACAAACTACCAAATAACTTTCTTGTTTCTCCTAACAAAACACAACCCAACATCCTGCTCTGCAAAAAGCCCCTCTTCATCTTCGTATACCTTCTTCCTCACTTCATCCCTTTAACATTCCAATCCTATTCTTGCCCCATCCTCGTTTGCCTTACATTCTCCCCTCTATTACAGTCTTCAACATCCCATTCCCAGCCAATATGCTTTGCATCAATTGATTCTGTCTCCTTAGGATTTTTCCCAGCAATACCCTCTCCACCCCAACCATACCCAGCATTATTTCATTTGTTTGCCTTTCTGTCAACTTCAACTTCTCTATCCTTATCCACACCCACATTTCAAAAGCCTATAAGGTGTTTAGAGAACTGAAAATAACTGAAAGTTTGAGCTTAGGTTTATTTCAGTGTTGGTGATTATGGTATTGGTGGCTATCAGAATTTTCTATCTTCATCAGGGAATTATTCCTGATGATTCCTCATCGTTACTAATGGTGTGGGTTAAAATGAACTCGAAAGCTGGGGCATGAACGTGCCTAAAGACGACGCCGCAGCTCTTAAAAGCCCCCCTCTGCTAAAAATATCCCACCCGCGTGAGATTTTGAGGCACTATTCGCTCAACTGCCCGTCTCGAGAAATTAAAGATTCAGAAGGTTTTTTGTCGATTCGGCAATAGGTACATTCTCCTTATAAGCCATAGTGATCACACGCCGTAGTTTAATGATTATAATGGAGCCAGGGAAATAAAGCGAAAGATGCGAACAAATCGATTCTATAGGGCAAATCCTCCTACTTAAATCCTGTAAGGAAGTTTTCATGAGAGTCAGGCTATGGTTGACAGGTACTCTATGTGTAGAATATAAAACAGATCCCAGATCAAGAATATAAGATTGATTTAAAATTGAAGGAATACATTTCCTCAACAGTGAATATTATTCTCATTCCAAAACAATGTTAATACTCAACCCATTCCAAGATTTACACGGGGTTAAGTTAAAAAATTCAGGTAATCGGGAATCTCTCCAAACTGTGCCACCTGGGGTTTCCCTGGAAGATCTGGTACACGTTAAATCACAACGCCCGGGTGAAGTTAAGGGTTCGCAGAGGCGTCACGTGGAATCGAACCCCGACCCTATAGTTGCTAGCCGAGCGCTATACCTACTAGAGCACCATGGTACTAAGTTCTCCTAATATCTTACAATGTACCACTTTTGTAGGGCTACTTCTGTGCAAGTTTTATTTTATTTATTTTGAATTAGTTGTGGGTCTAACTTCACTTTTCAGGACTGTGCGATTTTAAATACTGTAGTTTTAGAGAGACAAAATAATGTCGTGGCTGAGGAAATTAAATATTTTAATTTTAACTGCACGTCATCGTCCTAAATATGGGATAGAAATAACTTATTTGATAACCACAACCCTGCTATAATTTAAACTTCCTAACTGCACAACAAATGGCAAATTTGCGCAATAGCATTCAGATTTTTCAATTTTCTTAAAGTCATGCCGGATAAATTTGAATCAATAAACTTCGTAGCATAGTACACCTCTTTCCTTGTGAGTGAGGAACTTATAAAATAATGATACATTTGCTGCATAGTTATATTATACGCTGTGTAAACGCAAAGCAATTGTTGCTTAAGGCTTCTTTTTGTTAGCTATTCAGTTGAAAGAGTGAATTTTATGGCAGGAAGAAGGGACAAATTGATAATTATTCTATTTGAGATATGGTGGAATGCATAAATGGTCGTAGCAGTAATGAATATGTTGAAATACTAGAATTGCCAGCTGGACCGATGCAAATTTCAGTAACCAATGTAAAAGAAGTACTAAATAATAGGTTCAAACATAACTGAAACGGTAGATTACAAAAATAATAATAAATATATGTGTAATTAACTGATCCAATAAATGATAGAAAACGATCATATTTAGGATAGAGTGTGTTGGGGGTCACTATGTTAAAATGTTTTAAAACATTATAACAAAAGGTTTATAATGCAACCATTTCAGAGAGTAAAAATCATTCGCCTTGACCGGGATTCGAACCCGGAACCCTCGAAATCCGGCCGAGTGCTTTAACCACTTAAGCTACCGAGACTTTACTTTCTTTTACTCTTACACTCTGAAATTTCAGAGTGTAAGAGGACCTCTCGGTAGCTTAAGTGGTTAAAGCACTCGGCCGGATATCGAGGGATCCGGGTTCGAATCCCGGTCAAGGCGAATGAATTTTACTCTCTGAAATGGTTGCATTATAATGCACACATAGCGGGTGACTCCGTTAAAGTTACTATTACAGTTTCTTGAAACAAGGTTTATAAATCATTAAAAGGAATACAAGTCAATTTTCAAACTTAATATATTGCACTGACTTTTCTTTTGCCACTATCAGGAAATAATACACTCTGTTATGCCATTATCTTAACCTAAAACCATGGTCGTGTATTAAATAAAGCGTGAAAATTGACTTGTTATTTGTGTTATAGTAAAAAATTGCACATTTCCTGTGGGTAATTCAAGTTAATTTGAAAGTGAGGGAGAAGAGTTTGGGACATTAGCATTCAATTGCAATTCGTTTGTGTTGAATTATGTTTCAAATATGAAGGCTTTGAGAATATTTCAATATATTTAACACAAAAAATTACAATCGAAAATCTTACATGCATAATTCTAAGAGTCTTATCTGAAGAAGACCGAAAGCTTAAACTTTCTTGAATGTGAATGTCCTTTTACGTGTTTTCTATTTATATTTTTGTGGGCTATTGTGCCGTCCAAGTGTTATATTGCTCTCGTGAGTGTTTCTACATCATAGACTTATATATAGCGGTTTTAGGGGAGGCGACCGACAGCTAAGGTCATTTGCGCCATCAGGGTTGGTTGGGAAAGGAAGGGTGGAGGGAAACCCGGTGTCGGCATTAGCCTACTCTTGTCGAAAGGCGCCAAGGGGTCCTCAGTTTAACGTCCCATCCGTCGTACTCACTCTAAGTGCTCTCCACAAAGTACCTCAAGTAGGGATCGGGATACCACTGAAAATATCCGCCTCCGGGATTCGAACTCGGACTCTCACGGTGGGAAGCCTGTACGTTAGCCACCGCAGCATCATACGAGGTTGCTATTTATATTTTCAGCATAATAATGAAAAGATAGTAATTTATTGTTGAAAATTGCTTTATTGTTTCTCGAAGTATTCTCCATGATGATCAATACACTTTTGCATGTGCTCGAACCAATTTTCGTAACACTTTCTCCACTCCGATTGATGTACCTCCAAAACATGATTTTTGAATGAATAAACGGCTTCTTCAGGCGCCGAAAAAAGTTGCCCACATAATTATTTCTTGATAAACGGGAATATATTAGAAGTCATATGGTGCTAAATCAGGGCTGTACGGAGGATGACCACCAATTTGACATTTTGGCCAGTCAAATAGGTAGTTGTTTTAGCCGTTCAGTGAGAGCTTGCATTGTCATGATTAAGAATGATCCTTGGTTTCTGCTTTTTTTCCGTATTTCACCAAGCACTTCTGGCAAACAAACGCTCGTGTATCATTCAGAACTCACAGTTCTACGTTTCTCAAGCGGTAGGGTTGCCATATGTCCAGTTATTCCGTAGAAACAGGCGATCATTTGCTTCGATGTGCTTCGTGCACGAATCACTTTTGTCGGATTTGATTCGTCTTGGAAGACCCATACAGTGGATTTCTGTTTTGTTTTCGGCTCATATGGATAGATTCAAGATTCTTCACTTGTTTAAATGTTATGCACAGCTTTTGATGCACCGCAATTGTATTTGTTGGGCATTTCTTTGCACTAATTGACACGAGCATCTTTTTGAGCTTTTGTCAAATTATGCGGGATCCAACGCGAACAAATTTTTTTCACAGATAAATGTTCGTACAATATCTTATTGATAGTCGTCATACTAATCCCCAAGGGTGCCTCAATCTCTCGATAGTCACATGACCATCTTCCTTTACTAGTTCATGCACAGCATCAATGCTTTCTGGCACAAGTGATTTTGGACGACCTTCACGACTTTCGTCACTTAGCGAACGGCGGCCATGATGGAATTCGTTATACCAATGTTTCACAGAGCCAAAGGATGGGGCTTCATCGCCAAAAGTGGAAGTAATTTGATCGATGCACTCCTGTCTTGTTAATCCACGTCGAAAGTCGCAAAAAATCATCTCACAAAAGCGTTTACGAGTTAACTCAATTTCTTGGCTGAGACAAAATTTTCGAGTCACCGTAAACAAAACAAGTTATGGTCAAACGACAAAATTTTCTGAAGAAAGTTAGCGTTAAAATTGTAAAAATTTCAGAAGGAAACGTGGCGCCTAAAGCACTTTGTGTTGTCAAGGCTTAAAATATAAATGGCAACCCCAATATAAATATGTTCAAACACTACAAAATGTTCAAAAATATATTTAAAAAATTCATATTTCGCCGTGAGAAATTTTCTGGCGCAGATCCCGACGCCTTGCTTCAGTTTACATATCCAGGGAATTAATCCTCTTCGTATGCATCGGGTTGATTTCACTAAATTACGTTCATCTACATTAAAAATAAAAAAATTGAACAGTATTTTTCATTTCGTGCTCCATTGCACGGCGTAGTTGCTGCGCTTCGGTATTCATCCATCCTTGCACACCACTTGTGGAGGCCCGCGGAGCCAGTCCGTGGACGCAGGTGACATTTCCCTGCAAGCGCGTGGCGGGAGATTGCGTCCCATAGGTCATGCAGCGATGGCGGAAATTTGCGGCCGGGGTCACGGCTGTCCTTCCCCGGTGCGTGGGCCGCCCGTAGCACCGGCGGGAATGGACGATTTTTTTCTCCTTCTCCTTTCTTTCCCAAAGCGGGAGCCACGAAACGCTGGAGAGGTAATCGAGTGGGCGTCGGGAGCAATGCGATGCGTCCGCCACCCACCTCATAGCTCCCGGGAGCCTGGGCGGGCGTGGGGTTCGACCCCTCCGTTCCCTCCGCCAGCTCCCCTTCCCTCCGCCATCTCTCCCCTCCCGCCCACTTCGTCGCCACAGTCCCTTCTTCGCTACCGGTCTGTGAGGGGCTCGACCCAAACTTGGGGGTCCACGTCGAGTGCTCCGCGCGCGGAATTTAGTCCGGGAGATTTATTCTGAAAATGTAAGATGGGCGTTCGACTGCAAGTCGTCTCATCATCATCATCTCGCGGATGTCAAGCCCTTCGCAGAATTTTCCCTTCCATGTGAGCGGTGTTAAGGAGCAACTGGGCGCTCCGCGGGAGGGCTCCGTCCAGGCGGTTTAGATCTGACGTGAGCTCTTGCACCCGTTTTGGGGGGGTATCGACGTTTTTAGGATGGGAAGGGACGGGACCAGGCTCGGGCGAGTGTTTTGACTTCCACGGTCGATAGACCGGTGCATGAAGGGGCGGGGGAAGTGGGAGAGGGGAGTTGGGGTGAGAGGGAAGAGGAGGATGTGTGGATGCTTCGTCATGACATCAGTGTCATAAGTACGCGCAGTATTTACGTCATCAGGGCGGTGTCGGCCTTTAGAAAGTGGACTTGCTAAGCTAAGGCCCTTCTTTCTGTTCAGCCACTTAAAAGAAGTTCCGCACAGTTGTTTCGATGGTGAGGATATTTTTTTTTCATTTAGCGTGCCAAAAGTCATTCCAGGTCATTCCCGAATATGTCGCATGCTATTGAGGGCGTCACAGATTCCTCCTCATATGTTTAGGCGAGTAGTTTTTCAAAGGCTGACTTGAGAATCAGGAAAGTTGCCATCGATCAGCCAAGTGTCGTTCGCTCCTACCCGTGATTTTTTAAAATGATTTCTTCTCACATATACAATTAAAGTAACTTTAAGAAATCTTACGAGAGTTTTGGAAGTTTATAAATGTATTAACTTCCTGGGACAAGTGTAATTGGAAATGAAGGACATGGAATTTTTAATAGTTAGTAGTCGTTTAAGGACTAGTTTTTCATGTATTAATCTTCAAAGTCTTATTTTGCTTGGTGTTCTCTCGCGGATTTCGAACATTTGGCGAAAATAATTTTCGCTTATCCATAGAGGGAACTCAGTAGAACTGGTAAATCGTACTTTTTCTAGCACAGCAACGGGTATTGCTCATTTCACGTATTTTCCCTTCGAGGGTATTGGTAAAAAACGGAGGATAATATCGAGGGCATGAAATGACCTGTCGGCCTGTCATTTATATATGATTTTGCCACTTGCGGCGAGAAAGAGGGAAGACATGAATGATTCCATCGGAGTTAATAATTTATTCTTTGCTAGATACATCGTCAAATGTGGAGTGAATGAACGAACGCGTTGTGTTCACCTCAGACGGAAATTGCTGTTGTTTTAAACAAGCATACCACAGCCCGTTCATCCAAGGTAATCCTCATTTTTCGTGATAGCATTTCCTTTATTCATGACCAGTCGTGTCTGTTGCTGAAACTCGTGGAAATTCTTGTTGTGGTTGAAGTTTGTTGCTACTGTTTATTTTTTTGAAAGTGCGACCGAAGTCCCCACCTGGCCGTTGGAATGTCACTATGCACGTACATAAAATGCATTGAGGAAAATATTATTTCTTTAGCGTGTATGCCGACACAAAATTGAGGTCTGAAGCTGTTGATTGAAATGAAAATATACGGTATCACCACGATATACCCTCTAAGACTTTAAGTGACGTCAAAATTTCATGGAAAATATGCTGTGGTCCAATTTCGTTTTCGGCGTATTACAAAATCAATGATCGAAGGCTTCAAAATACTTATGCATGCAAACAGCTACTTCAGCAGTAACATAATTATATTTTAGAAAAATTTCCTCGGGAATTTTTTTTTATATCACAGTAACTTGAAGTTATCTTCATAAAAAAATTAATGTAATATACAAAGAGCCGTTAAGCCCTCAGAAACGATGAGTGCATCATTAATTTCTCCCATCGACGTCAAAGGCATGAGCGCGTTAATCAAAGTCGACGGTTTCGTTTTGTATTTGTCGATGTCGAAGCATCACCGAATTCATTTCCGATATCCATATACATTTTAGTTTGAAAAATAATTAATATTTATTCTTATTTTGTAACTATTCCAACTACGAGCTTTGCAACCATATTATTATTGTTTTTGTTTATGGGAATGAACTGGTGGTGATTCTTTTCTTCAACCACTTTTTGTGCTACAATGATTTGATAATAATTTTCTATGACACAATTTTACGTCGGTGAATTTTCTTACCAGAAGGGGGGTAGTCAAAATAGTACGGGAAGAGAAACGTGGGATCGGCAATCGAGCGATGAGGATAATTTGAATTCTTGCTTTCAAACGCCCACTCACCTCGGGGGAAGGAAGGCTCCAAGCCACGCGCACCGAGTCGGCCCACTTTCGAATCAATCTCGCGCGGGCGCGTCGCGACTCCTTCGTCTCCGCGGCATCGTTCGGGACTCTAATGGGAAATGACCTCGAAGTTGTCGGGGCGCCGAAAAATAAAATATTAAGTCTTCAGAGGCGAACGGTTTTCCTTTAACCCTCCAGGTCCTTGCCCGGCCAGGAGGGCGACTGGCTCACCCTTCCATGGACCTCAATCTCCATCCCCACAACCCCTACTGAGTAACTCTCGCCAATCCTGCAGGCTTTTCTTACCCCCCCACCATCATTGTCGGTCCTGGTTTCGTTACGCCGGCGTTACCTTTTAGTACTTTTCAAATATCACTCCGGGATGAATGAGTGTGCCATCGAATTGGACCCGTTATGGTTCATCCTTCAAATCGAGACAGGATCGAATGGGCCCCACCCCCGTTCTCTATCACCCTGATTTAATCTCCCCTCTCTCCCGCACGGGTGCACTCCTGGGAAATAGAAGGAAGGATGAATGATGAAGAATTAGAGATCGCGATGCTATCGACGTGTTCAGTTAGCTAACGAAAGAAACGAGGTGGATTTATATCCCTCCCTAGGGAGCTGAGCTTCCAATTCGAAGTCTATCGTGGAACTGTGATGGCTGCTCTGCGTGGATGAGGACTGATTAATTATTGGAGTTTTGGAATTTTTTAGAATTTCCGTTTGATGCAAGAGTTCCGCTCGTATAGTTTGGATATCCATCATGATGGTCATCTCTGATTAAAATTAAGAAGAATATATTTCGGATAGCGAAACAATATTTGAACTGCAATTAGTGAAATATGCTAGCAGTAATATATGGTATTTACAACATAAATATTAAGGTATGAAGTATGATATAATGAAACCCGTGAAATATAATTAGTACATATTTCCTCATTTCGGGTTAAATTGGGTTTTATGGGTTAAATGGAAGAGGGGACCATTTAGTCTCAATGTCGCCCAAACGAAGACCTATTCGAATCTATCTCGAATTTACCACGTCTGCTACGATATGAGGATCGGAATTCTCAATATTCATTGCGACTGGTGAGGTGGCACTTTTCCGTAAAATATCGATCGTTTTTCGTGAAATCTAGTCTCCTCTTGTCGCACGTAAAATACTTTAGGAACATTTTTCCAATAGCCATGTACACTGAAAATACAGTCACCAAAGCTTACCATTCAATACGACACTAGTATTCAATCTTTAAATAGAAGTTTATTGAGGCGGGTAATTCATTTCCTTTCATTGAAAAAGTACCACCAATCCCATAGCCTGGTGTGAACCCACTAGGTTATGGACTTAATTATTCAGGCAGAAGTACATATTGTGCAGTTCACCTTTTAAATATCATCGCAAGCACTAATATTCTTGGGTATGGTGCTTTAAAGGAACCTGTGTATATTGTAAGCTGTGTGTGTGGACAACTTAAATGAATGAAATGCAGTTAATGAAACTTGACTCGTTGACTTATTTTTTCTGGTTATAAAAGTTACGTCATCTATTGAGTGAATAATTAATTGTAAGAGGATATATAATTAATTAATTGATTTTTAGGCGTTTGTTGAGCATCAACGATTACTAACGCCTTTAATTTCAACATTAATCTATCATTTTGTAGTCAAGCGCGATAAGCTGGAAGAATACAGTAGATGAATAAGTAGAACAATGAATGAACCATGATGTAGCATTAAATACATTTCTATTCCGGAGTTGAGACTGTTGATATTTTCGATCTAAAACGATGCATTCTTGGGCGTTATCCCAACTAATGGAGCTCAGGTATTCTTGGGAAGGAATTGTTTGGAACTGAAAACACATATTTTTTCCTTAGTCCAACTTATAATCCTAATTATAGGTAATGCAAACATTTACTATGTTCTTCAATTATGCAATCTAATTCAAATTAAAATCGATATTGGATATTTCAACTTTATGAAGCAATGATATGATACATAGGGATGAATTGGGTACGAATTTGGAATCTATTTTCATGAATTGAGATACCTGTATATATTTGGCATCAAGTTTCATGAAATATTGCAAAATGATCTGTGCCAAAAGTAGCTCTAATTATAGAAAGCTTAATTTACCGATAGTACGACGAAGCGAAAGAATCATAAATATCATTATAATCACTTGAGCATGACGGTAAATTGAAAAAGACGGGATAAGCGCGTGCAAGAGATATTGAGAGGTATTTGGGTGAGGAAGACGTAAAAAAGGAAATATATTAGTTATCGGAGGAAGATAGAGGAAAAGAATGGGAATCTTGGACGGCATAAAGTTTTTTTAAAGAAAATATTAGAATTTAATAATGGCTTAGAGAAAAATAGACTGCTGGGGTGTTCATTGAATTGTTAGGCGAGACTAATTGAGAAAGAAGTGTGGCAGTGTTGGATAGTGCCGCTGTGTGGCCTTTTCCGTGTAAAATTTAACTCTAACCGAAATATCACGCCAATGATAATAATAATATTGAGCGAGCAACCGAAATGGAAATCCGTTTAGATAAATTTAAATGGTGTGATTATCGTTTCGATAAATTTAAGTGTTGGATGGGAGTGCGTTCGCCTGACTCGCCCTCGGAGTCCTGGAACTCAAGAGGAGCTTAATAGGATCCTTGTCTTCTTGAGATAATGCGGGGGTCCGAGAGTTAGGCAAGCCGACTAGCATTTTGCCAAGCACTCTCGTCTGTTTGCACCCGAGGTGGCAATCGCTCCCTCCCTTCTCCCTCATAATTCTCCTTCTCTTCCATTCCTCCATTCTCTTCCAAGATAACAAGATCCCGCAATTAATTTTTAAATCGATATATATTAGCCAGTGCGCCGGGAAAATGTTTGATATACGCAGTAGGTACCTGCCGGCTCATTTGCCCTCACGCGGCCGAAGAAAGTTTCGTTTCAAATTCGATCCCATCTCTATGCAAGTAGTTATATTTAGCCCGTTTTTGTATCAACACACGCTGCCAAGTTACATTAGTTCACTTTTGCTGGTTTTCCCCAACCCTCCTTAAACCTTTCTTTTTTTCTCTCCCTCCCCTTGGCAGTTTCTTATCTCCTGGGATCCTATCCAGAATTGCCTTCAACTCTGGAGATTTTCGCCTTGATATTGCTTCTTGCGGCCTGGCCCGCTGCCCCCCTTTAATCTTTGTATGATGTGTGTTGTGACTCAGGCTCGTCTATGGTAGTAACTATCCACTCTCCTCGAAAATAGTTCGGGTGATCAGGAATGTACCATGAACGAAGTGGTACTTTCACGGTGGATGATGTGGAGGAAGTCCTTTCGGGTTTGACATGCTCCACGTTGCCGAAGTTTGAATGAACCTTTCGTTCAACGTCCTCGTGGTTTTCCTGTTTTCTACTCCAAGGTAACTGGATTCACTTTTTGAAGCTTGCTGCATGATAATCCTTCACCCTAGGACTTTTTTGGCTATATCTATATCCATATGACTCCGTCTGCTGACATTTTGTAACGGCTTTGCATCGTGAAACTAAAAATAAATTCAAAGTTTCATTGTAGTGGTTGAGGATATAAAACACATCGTAAACTTGGGTGAAGGGTATGTGACATTCACTCACACACGGGATTGGTTGGACTAGTTTAGTTCCCCGTGACGCCATTTAGTTTCTGATAAAGTTCTATCAATCCGAAGATCGCAGCACTTGGGTTTCGGACGGGAGCGTCTGAAGCTATTACACTTAACCTGGTAGCCTCCTGTGAGTAGCAGCTAAAATTTCACCCCACTGAGCTCAATCAAATTATAGGGCTCGACTTTTTTAGTTGTATAATAATCTATCTGAAGAACGTGCTTTAGGGCGCCTTCCAGACTAGCCGCAATGCTAGAATCAGCCTGTAGAAGGCTGTTTGTATTCTCTTCTTTGCAGTCTGATCTACATTTTCCTCTTTACAGAACAGGCATACCCGTAAACATGTTGAATGTTTTTGCCGTAAGCTGAAGTAATTATTGCCGTAAGTAAGGCATATTTACCAAGATTTAGTTAATATGGCTTATCAGCAGTATATCCTCTTTCATTTTATTCCATAAATGGCAATTATCAGAGCAAGTTTACCAAGACGTAATTTTTAGAACAAAAGGAAAATGATAGTACTTAGATACTCTTCTTAATGACCATTTATACACTTTCAAAAGAAGCCTAGAAGCGTAATTTTAATAGAAAATACTGAGTTATTTCCAAGATAAGGCTTTTCTGGGAAAACCATCAATGTGAATTGTCATTCTAACGGCACATGAAATACCTCAATGGGATGCTAATTTCCTAGAGGGATGTTCAAAATTAGTTATTACCAGCTTCGTTATAATACCTCTTGACCAACCCAGCCCTCTAAAAACAACTTTGTTTCCCCCGATCAAATTAAAACATTATTTAAAACGGATAATTGCCAATTTAGATAATCAGGATGCCAATTATCTATTCAGTCGAAGTTGAGTATGATGAAATTGCAAACTGCGCAGTATTTTGCATCCTCAAATCTCCCCTAAAATCGGGAGAAAGCAAAACTGCTTCATATTTACAGATAATTTACATGCTCTAATTTTGTCATGATTAAAATTTTTATCTATTTTGTGCGAGATTTTGTTCTTCAGGCTTGACTTGACTTCAGGCAGGGCTACTTGAATTCGGTTTTTCGGCTTATCACAGATTTTTCGGTAGTCACCTACCAGATAAAGAAAACATGAAACGACGACTTTTATGAATGGGAAATCGGTCGGATGGGTAGGGTTGAATATGCGTCTGTCCGCTTTGCGTTGGACCCACCCGTTTGGGTGATATTCATTCATTGGTACCGTGACACAACTTCCTTTCGTATACCCGAGGCACGCGTCCCTTTTTCAATGTAAGTCACCCTTGTTTCCCATCAATCGAACGAAGTGCTAGCGGTGTCGCACCGTATTCCGCTGCCATTGTGTACGTTCTTATCTGCCGCTCGTAGTAGCATTTAGAAAGCGTTTAGGTCAAACATGGATAGGTTACAGCCACTATTGGAGGCGAAGGAAGGTAACGGTATGCATGTTCAATGGACATGGTGTGAAAATTCCGTCTCCTCTCTTGCATTGCTCTGGGCGCTGACGGGAGTAGCGGCAATCAGAGGCAGCACACGCTTTCAGTAGGGGAGCAGGGAAGTGACATTAAGTGAGCGTTTTAGGCTCGCGGTAAAAACAATTGGGCATGTTCAATTTAGATGCATTTCCGCATTGTTTGTGTGCCAAATAAATATAGACACATCTAGTGTATCCCACAAAACGACGAGCATACCCGCTCTGTTTTCGAAGTATTCGAATTGTGGTGAAAAGACCAAAATTGTAAAATTCCTCAAATGATTTTGATGTCACATGACCAATCCAGCCCGCATGGCATTATAAAGCGCAGAAAACAGTAGTTTTCACCTTTATAAAAAAAATAATTTTTAAAAAATTTTACCATTTAAATTTTTTTAACCAATATGCAAACATTCCACAAAGTAATGCTTGCCAACGCTCAATTAATTCTAGTTTTACATCCAAGGTGATCCCTCTGTGATAGGACAGATAATTATCACCCGAGCTGCATGAGTGTAGAACTTGCTCACTCAAAAATTACCTCTTGAATATTATCCTATTTGACTGTCACTATCAAATATACACACATCTTAATTAATCACGGGTGGGGAAACGGGCCCATTAGAACTTTCTATCCCCATGCTTCTCTGACTCAAAAAGCCCCGTGCAAGTTCACACTCTGCGGGGCCCCAAGAGGTTCCGATTTCCTTCAGACTTCAGGGTGTGCAACCGAAAATCAACTTGACCGTCTATGCCTTTGTCAAATCATATGGTCTTTCCAGGGTCCTCTAAAGAGCCCTCTGAAAACTTGAGCATTTTATGAAAGAAAATTACGAAGATGTCCTTGAACCCAGACAATCTGATACACCGGAGGCAACCAGAAAATTTCACCCCGTCGTCATCTAGCCGTTGCTTCTCATAACTTTGATTACGATCGTGAAATAATCTTTTTTTCAGGAAAATTTTACCAAGTTCCGGGTATATTATGACATTGCTATGAATTACTTTAAAAAAAAAACGAAGTTGTTAGGGTGTGAAAATCATTATAGAAATTACTGTCTTTGTCAAAAGTTATATACTTTACTTAGTGCGACCATACTCCATTTTTGAAATCATAATCTATAAAAGAGGCTCCTAGAAATGCAACACGTGAATGATTCAAATACGTGAAACAGAGCATATGATTTTCCCCAGATTAGTAAGTAAAAGAATCGATGTTACATCTGTTTTATTCATTAATGCTATCTACATGTTCAGTACATACATAATTTCTGTAAAATGCTGAGCATAATTTAAGTTCACACAAGGTTCCAAATTTGTGTGATCTTGCAGCAAATAATGGAGGCGAAAGCTTACGATTGCAACTGCAAACCAATGAAATGGGAGATGCTTGGAATAATCAGAAGTTTTCAAGCATTAAGTGGCCTTGTCCACATGAGAAACAAATACTAAACAATTAATTGCACTGTGTTCAAAGCTAGATGGTAAGAGCGCAGAATCATTAGATGTGTAACCATTGTCAGCTGTTATCCGAGATGAATGTAATGATGCTTTAAAAAGTGATGTCATGTGACATAATGTTCTTAGAATTCGAGAGGAAAAACTTGCCAGTCGGGTCTGAACAGATCCGTTCACATGGATGCCAGGAAATCAATTAGACCCGTTAGCATATTAACCGAGACAGCGTGGTTCTTTGATCGTTTTGGCACTCTTCCATTTTTTAATACTCCGAGAGCCTCTGTAAATTGAAGTAGGCTAACCTCTTCGGGTCTCTGATAGCTTTCAGTACCGAGCACTGCTGAAACTACAAGTGAGACAGTTATATTGCATTTTAGTTGAGTATGTTTTAAGCATATGCTGGTATACATCAAAGTTGACCCCAATTAAATGTGTTCAATGGTGAACCTTCAACTTAATGTGCGATTCTTCTTTCCAGTGATTCCAAAATCATACGTTCCGACAGGGGACGACAGGGATGAGACTGTGACTGCTGAACCAAAGAATCAGCAGGTCAATCAGCAGGCCGAGGTCTCGGCGGGGAGTAGTGATCCTATTGCTTCCTTGCCCACGTCGGCTGCTTCCTCATCGCAGCCCCAGGCGGCACCGCATTCGCCGCCGGTACCTGCCCAGCAGCTGCCGTCCGCTGGCCACAGTGATAACAGCACAGGGATCACCATGCCCTTGGGTGGTTCGAGTAGCAGCAGCAAGGGCTTGTCCAGCTCGGATTCATGTGAGTAGCTATTTGCAATTTTCCGGGGAGTTTTCGCATGCTCGCCATGAGAGGAATTCAGAAATTTAATGCTGACTACAGTTGAGGAAAAAACTGTCGCTGGCGAATCCATATTGACGCGAGATAAGCGATTACAAAGTTGAAAACCAGAACCAAACTTAAACAGCATATAACGTTTTGAATGTCGATATTCATGCTTTATTCTTTCGTACGCATTAACGTTTTATGCCAGAGCAACCGTGACTTTTTGAACGACATGTGGGCGTAAAAACGCCCATGAAACGAGCCAAGAAAGTTTGAGCACGGTAATGCTATCGCTCACCATTAGGATACTGTGGAGACAAAGGTTAAAGAATCATACTACAGTTCATCTTTATGCTATTTGGAATACAATCTTCCGAGATGAAGAATCTCGAAAAATCTAAAAATATTAATAATCCAAATCTCTTCTTCTCTAAGAAATAAAATCTACCGATTCGGATGACTTTTAGCTTTGATCGTGGGGTTGTTTTAGACTAATCATTTTTAACTTTGACCCTATGCAGTAATGAAAATCAAACTGTTTTGTCGCGGGTGAGCCCGTAGCCTGCAGCTTCGGTCCAACAGACACACACTAGTTTTCTTCCACGACAGAGAGCCGTTGGGAGCACCACCACGCACCTGAATTTCAAAACTCACGACACGAAGAAATTTGTAATGGGTAGCCGAAATAATCTTTGGTGATATTCCAAGGAAGTTATACATCCACTTTTTAATTAGCCACATTAATAGTTCACTACATATTGCTTCAGAAGTGATTAGTATTGGGTATTTTGAGACGTATTTGTGTATGGGCGTAGGTGTTGTTTGTAGATTCTCGGAAGCATCATTCATGTCATTACCTTATGTAAGGCAGGAGAAAGATTAGGGAAGAGGATCAAGGAAACGTCCTATCAAACGGTGCTCAAGTTGTGTTTCACTCTAGTCAGTGACTGGAGTGATACGGGAAAATATTCCTCAACATGCGACAGCCAAGATTTTACAGGCGATTTGGAAGACTTCCATAGCTACACCTCCTCGAGGTCTACAGCTTCCTGGCTCTGAAAGAATAAGCATCGTGAACAGTGAGAAGCGTCGAGAGTTCCTCATAAAAATGTCACCCTTATGCCAAGGAAGTTAGTAAAATTGTTCACACTATTGCTCCCATTTTATGTAAGACCACTAATGAAGCACTTTGTCATCCAAAGTTTATCGCTCTTCTCGAAACTAAAATGAAAACAAGGCTTCTCAGATGTTATTTATTTGTTAACAGCAGTACCCGAAGAATTTATTCCCGCAAATTAAGTTCCGCGCCCATTTTGTTCTCAATTCCTTACTTCTTACTCTGTACAGTACCGGAAGAATTTATTTCAGCCAATTAAGTCCCACGCCCATTTTGTTCGCAGTTCCTTACTTCTTACTCTGTAGTTCGCAATATTTCTTTTCATATGTACACAGATGATGTCTTCTCAGTAGGTTTGATCCTCTGCACAGGAGCTGGAGAGTTTCCCCTAGGTGGTCACTTGGCACTAACCTGGCACGTCCTGGCGTGGTGACATTTAAGCCGAAAACTTAATAAAGCCCAGTGGCTGGGTTCAATTTTAGGGCCAAGTGTCCCATAACCACCGGTTCCCTCACGTTTTATTAACTGTTACGGGGAGAAAAGTTGCTAGACTCACGAGTTATTCGGACTATTTTGTTAGACTCCGAGGTGACCCAAAGAAGCACCTTTCAAATAGCTTTACGAGAGACCTGAAGATGACAGCGAATTATAGATTTGGTTGGTTGCGGCGGGAAGATGACTCGCGGTCTGGTGTTTGCTTCATGGCGGTCGACACGTGATTAGGTGACCGTGATTTAGGTTGGAGATGTTGAAAGATACGACGGCGTACCTTAATTCATAGCCAAGGAAGCGCGGCGTGTTTGAGGCGAAGAATGGCACACACGGGGAGGCGGCACCTTCGGTACGCGCAACGAAGTAAATGGAGATTTCATGCCTATTAGGTTTGTGGCTGATGAGTATCTATCACTAAAAATATTACTTTTTTGTTACTATGGCTACGCATTTTGCCGGCAAGTCAAAATTAACGGGAACATTTTGTTTTAATTTTTTCGACGACAATTCAGTGTTAAGAAAAAGTCGTTGATGATTTTCGGCGTAACTTTGTGAAATCGATTCATATTGGAAATGAGAAGATGATAACATTGTAATTTCACAGAAATTTATTATGATACGACCCGGGTTTCGACGCCCAACGTCGAGGTGACGTTGGGCGTCGAAACCCGGGTCGTATCGTAATAAATTTCTGTGAAATTACAAGTTATCATCTTTTCATTTCCAGTAAGAAAAAGTCCTAGGATTTTAGGCGGACACAGTTGGTGAAAAATAATTATCCCTTTGTTTTGAGCCGTTTAGGCATGAGTTGGCCTTCTATAGCAATGAGGAATTTCCCAATGGTTTCAAGGAAGACAGTTATATTGTCGTGGATCGGCTAATAAAGGAATAGCTATGAAGGTGTTTACACAATTTTCAAGGAATTTCAATGGAATATAATGCGTAGGAAAGTATTTTACCACAGTACCGAATTATATACCCAGGAATAATTTTCAATCCACATCATATTAACGCATTTATTAATTATTTTTCGTAGCTAAATACCATAGGTACACGCACACGATAAAGCTATGTTATCATATTTGGATCGTCATTGATTTAAATGGCGAAATGTAACTGAGCGTCTCACCATCTAAAGGTAGGTTACATCCTTAAAACTGGTAGCGTGTTCTTGATACCGTTATACTATTGAAATTATAATTATCTACTAGCAGTATTCGTCACAAAAGACGGTTTAAGATATGCGTATTTAAGGAGTCAGGACTTTCATATCAAGTGGCAGTATAAATGTAAGACTTCAACACATCGGGAAAATTCAATAAATAGTGGATCTGCGCATGTTAGCTACAGTTAATGCTACTGTTGAGTATTTTCAAAGTTAAGGTTTGAGGTACCAGTATAGGAAATTGGCAGTGTCCATGGTCTTGTAAAATGACGTCATTTAACAAGAGCGTGAATATAATTATTTCAGTGCTTAGTCGGAAAATTAACATTTCTGGAGAGTGAAATCACTTATTAATGAATTATATCCGAATACCATAACAAAGAAATTTATGAATACTCTTTAAAACCTTGCAGATCTCTGCACTGTTTGTTCGTTTTCATCGTCCTTTTTCCTAATGATTTGTGAGATGCTTTTAATGTTGTTTCTGAAACCGAATTGTTACAATCGTTAAAAGAAAAGTGTGGATTTTTTGTCAAAATGAACCTTTCCTGTTCATGAGGACAAGGCAAGGCAAAGGACGAGGCAAAGAACACGTTCATTTGGTCCAAATGAATGTGCCCTTTGCCCTGCCCTTAGAATTAACTCCTCCATACATGTTCAGCGTTGAACACGAATTCAACAAATTAACATTAATTGTTACGTGCATGAACTCCTTTCATGTAGGCTAGAATTACCTTTGATCGTTAAGCAAATTATCTCTTTATCCCAGTCATTATCGCTAAGCTTATTGACCTTATAAAAAAATCTCCATTGTATTTATTTCCTATATTTTAGTGATTGGTTTGTTTCTTTTTTTTCGATTTAAGTCGTATCGGGGACATTCATTAGGGTAACGTTTTGTTTAGATGTTGGAAAAATAATATTGACTGAAAAAGAATATAAAATGCAGGAAAGGGTGACGAAACATAGATAGCATTGCGTTAGATATGCGGGTTCTTTGATGGGCAGCATTTCGATGGATCGCCGCTTCGCTTTCAATCTGATAGATCGGGCTTGTCAGACATATCCAGGCTTAAAGGTACTCGGCGAATGTGACTTTCGATCATTGAGTGCCCCATATTAAACACCCACGGCTGCACGTATCGAGGAATGCTGCGATCGCTACTCCTCTATTGATGTTACCAACTCAAATGCTATGCTGCGGTGAACAGGTCGACCCATGGACACAGAGAGGGATGACGTAATAAAAAGTGGGAATTCGAATGAGGCTGCCGCATCCCCTGAGAGCTAAAATATTCGACGGGGCTGGGGACATCGGAAACGCGTTGTTTGTTGTTTCTATGAGAACCACGTTAAGGTCCCCCGGGTGGTATCTACGGCCATATTCCTCTTGGTCCACGCGCTACGGAATCACAATCACCCTTGCTGATTTGTATTCTGATATTCGTCCTACATGCAACCATCCGATGGCGTCCAAGCTACTGACCCTCCGAGGGTAGATTGTGAAATTACTGTCTGATGGTATGGGTTTAGGTCAAAGCCTCTTTTGGGAGAAATATGCATCATCAATGGAAGGGAATAGGGTCCACGCTTGGACCAGCTCTTTCTCTCTTCACTCGTCCTCCTTCGACCGCACTTGAAGTAGTCAGTATGGCAAGTATTCTTCATCCCAAGGGTTTTTCTTTTTTCGAAATTTAAAAACACGCACCTACTTATTTGCATATTACATCTCGACGCATTTCTACGTTTGGAAATTAGGATGGACATATTTAGGATCATTCGAAATCGTTATCGCACAGAGAGTTTAAGTAGCTGAAATTTAGACTTCTCCATAAATACTTATCCATATTTTATGCATATGTGTGTGTATATATGGCTATGGGACTTCATTTTTTTCCTTGCCAGAGTTCCACATAGGCCCAAAACTGACCTGATGATCGGCCCGTATCGCCAAGTAATGGGCCAGTGTTTGTACAGTGTTGGTCTTCTGACCTTAACTTGGATACTATTTTATAATGTGCTTTTGTGATTATGCTGTGATCGTAGAGGTGTTTTGCATCAAGCATTAATCATAAATACACCAAAATTTTAGGAACAGTACATGAACCGCGATTGAATTGACTAAAAAGAATAACTTCGTTGATGAAATTATTACTTGTAATAAATTTTTGGATTCATTTCCACTATTCTTAATAAATCAGTTCACCATTATCTATTCTCTGCGGTGAATTAAGTTAGCTAATATAAATCGTTGGCCCCACAGTTATCTGCGTCATGAGATCCGATTTTTATATGTATAGTCATAAAATATAATAAAATATTTAATTTTTTCGTATAGCACCGTTTGTGTCTTTTAAATTTTTAATCTTAAGTGTACTAATGTAATCAAAAGTTTATGACGTTATTTGTTACTCCGTCCTAAAGCAAAACATTTTGTCAGATAGATCAGAGGAGGATGACTTTTTAAAATGATAATTAATAGTAGTCTACCGATTAAGAATAGTTTTCAATGGACCCCGGGACCCCAAAACACTGTACTGCTAAGCCTTAAGTAAAATGACACGAAATATTCATGGACACCAAACTTGATAATTCTTCGCGATTAATCGTTCTTCAGCTCTGAATTTTTTTCTACCTCCCTTAATTTCATCTAAAATGCCTATTTTTCCTCTTTCCACCTTGCTTTCTCAACATTCTCCCCTCCATTAATGTCTTTAGCATGTTTTCAATATCTACCGCCTCCGCTTCTCCTAATCTCTTCGAATTTTTCCCATCAGTCGTCTCACTTTCCCTCCAGTTCCTGGAACTTTATCGTTTGTTTTCTTTCCGTTCGCATGTAATGAGAAAGAGCAACATACACATCAGTTGTCTCGGATTGTTGATATCAAAGACTTAAATGATTATTGTGTCGTTCTGCCTGGCCATATTTTCGTAACATAATATATGAATTTTCTTTGGCATTCAAAATATTCCATAGAAAATATAATAAAATAAGCAAATAAATGTATTAAATTCACCGAATAATTTTCGAGGCAACAAAGAAATTGTGTTCTGTTTTCCCAGTTGACTTCAAAATATTATCTTATAATTTAAAATAATTTAATGCTCAATATGTAACTTACGACCGTGTTTATACTTTTGGATATGCGATGATGATATTTTTAACCCCTGTGGTAAAATATTTAGGTAATGTCTATTTAATCCGCATTCCGCCAAAACGAAAAATCGTTTGGCATAATATTTCTTCCTAGATACACAATTGTACATATTAGAGCAACATTTCAATGGAGGTTTTTTTTCACAACTATTCCCCGGTGCTGCATGATTTGACTCTGATTAATCTTGGCTGAAATATATAGATTCAAAATTTCAGTCTTTCTTGAACGCAGTGGAGCTGTCATCCTGAGGGCGCAATTATCAAAAGAATGCCTGAGCTTAATTTCATTCTTTCACGCCTCTCTCTGTTATTGAATCGGCATAATTAAAAATATTTAAATGTTCAATTTAAATTACCTTTTCTCGAACAGGGTTGCTTGATAAAAAGTAATAAGAGTAATGAACGAAGCATTTGGTCACAAAAGGGTCTACGCTGTCTGTACAAGAGATCGGCTATGTTCATATTTTTCTACAGATAATTCTGGTACTATCACAGTTTGAAACTCCAGAATAAGTTATGTATAACTGTTCAGTTAGCATTGACACCTGTAGTCCGTTTCTTAAAGGCAAGAACTTTCAGTTGCTTCTTTCAGTAACTTTCCTTTCGTTTCGTTTAGAATCTTTAGTATTCCCGCTCAAGATATAAGTACTCAACGAGAGTTGACAGAGTTTTGGATTGGACCCCGACTTAAATCGTGAAACTGAATGAATATCAAGAAAAAATTGAAATCTTAAGCCAAGCGCTCTTACGACGAATTTGTATTCAACTCGCAATCCAATTTTCAGATTCCATTGAAATTTTATTTTATAACATTGGCAAGGGTTAGAAACATCGAAACTGTCGAAAAAAATAGCCACGACGTTCCTCAAATGAAAAGATAAAATTAACGTACATTCTTATGTTAATTTTTGATGAACTGCGGTTGTCGTGTTTTATATAAATGTTAGCAGGTCGCTAGGAAAACCAGATGTTTTTATACGATTTAAAACCATTTTGTTTACCCTTTTAAGTCCACAGGACTCAACTAGCACATAATAAATGTGGCAGAGAGGTGACACCTCATGAATATAATAATTTAAATTTATTTGGATATTAAATTCAACTATAAACGAAAAATGATGGTTGATGCTTTCTCCTTCGACGTCAAGTTGCGATTCATTCTGTCTTCTTACTAGCTGCACCAAAAAAAAACAAAGAATCTCCGAGATATTGAAATTTGCGTTGCTGTGTAACGTTTGCATGCTTACCGGGTAAATTGTCTCCAAAAGTACTCACATTGCTCATGGGCGAAACCAATAATATCTAGAACACCCTTGATGTGAAAATTACTAGGATTTACTACGATTGCTACGAACGATCCTGGATCACTTTCATTGAACTGCGTCAGTAACCCATAGTGTTCATCATTGGCATATATCTGTATGCCTCCAACAAGACCAATCACTCACGCATTTCTCTCCACATCCGCCACGACACCAAGCTCAATTGCTAACAGACTCGCGGATCGTGTTTTTTGTGGTATATAAAACGCCAAACAGTCAATCAAAATTCAGAGCTCATAATTTTCCACGTTTTGACTTTTATAGAAAACAACCCCTGGTTTCACAAGGCATTAATTGCAACTGAAAAAACACCTAAGTTTTCCGTTAATTTACGTTTTATTCTCAACCAGTTTCGATAGACTACATAATTTTCAAGGGAAGTTCCCACATTAAAATTAAAAATACATATTTTGAAATTACAAATATATTTTAATTACAGAGTGACAGCTTCACGTGAAAATAATGTAGTGCATCGATACTTATTGTACTGATTATACATGTGTAAAACTTCAAGTGATTTTTATTTCCTGTGGCATCTACCAAACCACATCAATGCAACATACGTATACTTCATATTTTACAGAGCACATCTCATGAGCCCAAAAAATTATAAATTCTCGTTTTTACCATGTCTATACTTTGTGGTTTTTCCACACTAGTTCTTAATAAAGTTGAATTTTATTATCAGCCATTTTATGTTTAATATGTATTGAAATTTGTATGGGTATACCCGGTCAGCCCTTACTACTCCAGTAATTTTTATTAAGATACACGGGTAGTTGTTCACAGTAAATTCCACTGTGTTCAATCAATTACATAATTTAAAAAAATCATTGGCCTTATGTTAAATTTACAAATCCAACCATATCATTAAAATTTTATCATGACATTAGGATTAGTTACAATTCAAAACTTACGTACACCAGAGGGACATATCTGTTGATTGATATCTAGACATGAATATAAAATGTATATAAACACATTTACACATTCATTGGTATGATGTGTGGTTTGTAATATGGATATTTATCAGGCATTCATAGAATATTTTGTGCGGTGTGGGATGATATGAAAAAAAATTTTTAACTCGAAACTCCGTGGTGAGTAGCCGAAGGCACTATGTAAAGAACTACAGCGCCGCTGGCTGTGATGAGAAGCTTAAGGGAAAAGAGAAAAACGAAAAACGATTTTGCTCTATGGAGATCACAGCAGGACTAGCTCTTGATTGACAAGACCCTTGATTGCCACGGCCCTTGATTGGCACAACCCTTGATTGGCACTACTTTGAAAGGGACGGCTCGGTTCGGAACTCGCCATGAGTGGCGCACATGATCGATACAGACCAGCCTCCCTAAGCCGGCCCTACATGAAAGATGCACGCAGTAAGTGAAAAGTTGAATTACGTAGAATTATAATTTTCATTATAATCAGTGGTATACTTTCGTAAAAACAGCCGATACCGTCGATGTTACTTATGTTCAGTTAGGTTTCATGCCATTTAATGATGCTGGCTATGTGAAAGATGACTTGTGGTTTGTGTTTTTGTAATTAGCTTTATTTACAAATCATCATTAATGGAATTAATTTAAAAATTTACAATGAAAATGGTGTTACCGTAAAGTGGTGTAAATAAAAAAACGGTACATCTTTCGAAATTAGGATGGAGGAGAACAATAAATGCTTCAAAAACTAAGAATCGCAATTCCACTTCCCGAGGAATTTGTTCGAGGACGACTACAATAGCGATTTTAGTATAAGCTAATCTGGAGATCGTGCTTGGAGTGGAAAAACGTGAAAAAAACGGACACAGTAAGGGAGATAGAAAATGCCTTCCACAAAAGAGATCAAAATACTATACGATAAAACTGTAAAATGACGTGCATTTTCGAAAACCTCTTGCCCCTCTCGTCCCCAAGCATCTTCCCATCCCGAACTCCTTTGCTCCTTGACCCAGCATAGTGCCTTCCCCCACCCCTCTTTACTTCAGTTAACCTCTTCTGCGTCATCCTTACAGTCGAAAAATTCCCCAACGCCTCCCTACGCCGTTCCTAGTCAGTCTGTTGTGATGAAGGAGATATGCCCGGCCAATCTTCTATCCTCCCCGCCCTCCTACACCTTTCCCTCCGTCTCTATTCCTCTTCCATCGCTGCATGACCGATGGTCGCCGCAAAATAGCGAAAAATGATTTCGCTTAAGATTACAAATTTTGGGATGCACATGATACATTTTAGAAATTGTTCTTCCGTGAAAGTTAATTTTTTGATAATTTTAATAATATTTATTGAAAAACAGGTATTTGGCGCAACAGAATGTTCTTTCCCATTAAACGTAGGAAAACTACATATTTCGGCACTCATTTACAACTTAATATTTCAGTGATCTCAGCCACCTATATCTGAGTATAAGGAGTGACTCATGTCTGAATTAGGAGTTACACGTCTCTGAGAAGTTACTCCTCATACTGATTAAGGTGACTGGGACTGTCGAAATATTATTTTGTTTAACCTATATGTTTTTGTGTGTGTGTATATATTTATGTTTTATATATTTCTTCGAAGTAACACGGAAGTGTTAAATAAATAACTTAGCAACGCACAATATGAGAACACATAAAAGAACACTCACACGCTATTTCTTGTTAATTTCGACGGAATTGAGTTCCAACTTCCTCAGAAGATTAGTTAAGACTGACTCATATAAATATATATATATAATAAATATTTATATACAAATGTATAATATTATATATTTATATATATACATATATTATATGTGTGTGTATGCGTTATTAACATAAAACCATAAACACAGTAATCAACCCGAAGGTCGGTTTAGTAGGTGATGGTAGAGCTCACCCGTGTACCAAGCCTGACGGCGTGTGAATATTCACACATCAGGGTAGGGGGGCCAGTTCCTTTCCCTGTGCCGGTTATGGTTTCCCAGGAAGACCTGGTACCCGAAAAATCAACTAGCTTGGGTGGAGCTGCAGGTGCCCAGAGTGCCTTGCCCGGGAATCGAACCCGGGACCCTCCGGTCAGTAGTCCAACGCTCTACCCACTAGACCACCGCGACCCGCTATATATATATATATATATATATATATATATATGTATGTATGTATCTATATATGTATCTATATATAGATGATGCGGAAGTACTCACGAGAGCAATATAACCTTTGGACGGCACAATAGAACACAGAATAAAACAGATAACACGTAAAAGGACACTCACACTGTAGATGATTTAAGCTTTCGGCCTACTCCGAGGCCTTCTTCAGTCAGATTTATATATATATATATATATATATATATATAACGCATACACACACACACACATATATATATATATATGTGTTTGTGTGTGTGCGAAATTCATTATATACTATATCAATTAATTTTAATTGGTATTTTTCATTGACATAAATATTTCGGATCCTCATTCCGTACTAGTATGCATTATTCATAAAATTTACTGTTTTACTGCACATAAGTCATTCATGAGTAAGTTAATGAATAGGTATAATTTATTATCCCAGTCATGACTCCTCCAAACATTATTTTTCATTACATTTTTATTCTATGTCTACTTCCGTTAATTGTTTGATGCAAATGTCATAGGAGAACGAAAAATGAAAATAAAGGAAAGACGAGACAAAGACGCGTCTGATAAAACTATTTTCTCCCAAATGTAAATATTGGTAAGGTGAACTTCATCCAGAGAATCAGCCGCTAGAAGCTGAATAGGAATCGGCGAGGAGTACTTGGGCTTCCGGTCTTTTATTCCAATTCCAGGGATACAAATAATGGATGGAAACAATTTTGTCGGAGGAAAGGCGGTGAACCAAATTAGTGTCTGGGCCCCGAGTTGTTTCTGTGCATTTGCATACGATCCAATTATGTTTCTCCAAGCTGAAACGATCAGAGTCGATCCCTACACAAATTGGAGAGAAAAGGGAATATGGTGATGTGTTGAGAACAAAGGGGGGTTGCAGCCCAACTACATGCTCTTTTATTTTTGTTTTTATTCACCTGTCAATTCGTGGAAAGCTTTTTTTCACGCTCATCATGCTCTTTCTTCTCTTTTACTGCTAGGAATTTGTGTTGAATGAGTAATTTAATTTCCCAGTAAAAGAGCTATCAATATCCCTTTCAAAACCGAACAAGCAGTTCTTCGAAAACGCCTTAATTCATCGACAACTGTTGTTAAAATATCTCCGTTGGTGAACTATTCTCGCCGAGGGAAAATTTGTAACTTCATGCAGTACACGCGCGTCACTGACACAAAATGCATCATAGAAATGAATAATATCAGCCAAAGAAATGCTTATTAAATGAAATGAAATTAAGAGAAATGTTTAATGCTAAAAACGTATAACGAAATTTTCAAAAATATTTTATCTCCTTTGTAATACTGCTATCGAATTAGGCGCGTAGATTATTGAGATGTATAGCATAATTGACAAGTACACCCTTTTCCCTGGCTTTTGGGTTTTAATTGAAGCATGGAATTTTAGAAAGTACGAAATTAAACACATCTAATGAGGAAATAATGTTTTCTAATTTCCAAACAAATATTACACGTCCAGTTTCTTCTTTAAGAATGCTTCTGATTCGGCGCGAAGATATCCTATTGTGTATGGATTTACCAACACAGTGAATGCAGGCAAGAATGTCAATCAGAAGTGTAGTACAGCATCCTTTTTCCCTTAAGGTGTACTGAAAAATTTAAATTGGGAGTGATTGTGGTCTCTGGCTAAGATATGAATTAGCAGTTTTAAGTGTTAGTTTTGTTTGGAAAACCCTGTGTGATGAGTACTTTTGTACTTTTTATAAGTATACAATTATATACTAAGCGTGAATTATTCATAATTAAATATTGCTAATTCGTGTCAACATTCGTTGCAGAGATTTTTCAATTAGCCCTGAAATTTTACTAAAAATTTAATCATCCTACATGATAATTGCACTTGACGGTCTGAAAATTTATTTAGTTCATTGTTATTTGTTTTGTACCGACGTAATTAGAATTAATGTAGTGATAATTTAAGGATGCAATAATTGGTCATACCTGTAGTAGTATTAGTATTTAGGGCAGGTGACTGAAAGCTAAGGTTATTAGCTCCATTGGGGATGGAGAGGAAAGGATGAAGAGAGGAGAGAAACCCGGCATCGGCATTAGCCTACTCTTGACGAAAGCGCTATGGAGTTCACACCTTAACGTCCCTTCCGACGGACGGCGTACTCACTCAAAGTGCCCTTCACAAAGCACCTCAAGCAGGGATTGAGATACCACTTGAAAATATTTGACGCCACCGGAATTCGAACCCGGGCCCTCTGGGTGGGAAGCAGTCCCAGTACGGCAGTCGCCGTACCATCTCGATCCCTGAATTAATTGGAAAATAAAATTATAGAATGATGCATTATCTGGACAATATATATTAAATATTGAATTGGTCAAACTTAAGCCAGAACTAAATTTAAATTAGAATTGACAAAACGTAAAATAAAATTATTTAATTATATTTAGGGGTCAAACTTTTATTCGAATGGCAGTTTTCAGGATGAGTTCCTATGCCAATGCTATTTCCTGCAGGGTAGGCAACACGCGATAAGGATAGATATAAACCTTTGCATCCTCGCATAGGCGTTCCCCATTGTACTTTCAGATTATCTTTTTTTTTGTAAACCTTGAGAAATAAAAATGATTGCATAAAAAATCAATGCATAAGTACGTTGATGGACTAATTTTGCAGGAAGATATCAGAAAGGTTGATTATAGATTAAACTTATTAAAAACATTTAAAGATGGGCCCTTTTCCGATGACATCAAGGATATAATACGAACCCCAACGTATTACGGTCGAAGGGATCACGAATATAAGACTAGAGAGATAGACTGCAAGACTGACAGGTTTAAAATGTCATTTTTTCCAAGAACGATAAGGGACCAGAATGCTCGTAGTCGAAATTCCCCAGGACTTAGTTCATTACAATAAGTATTAACGTACAGGTTAGGGACTTCGCGAGGATGTGTATACATGTGTGTATGTATGTATGTATATATATGTATGTGTGTATATATATATATATTTTTTTTTCCTACAGGTTCCCCCCACCTTTCCTCACCTAACTCCCAACCCCCTCAACCCTTACCCTTCCCTCATGGTGCTACACCCCCTGCCACACACCTTTTTGGTGGCTCGCAGGGTACTTATGTAGATGTAGATGTAGATTATTGCTAATTTTTCAACCAAAGGATTTCGAGAGAGATCATGCTGCATATTTATCGAGATCTCTATGAGAGGCATAAAAGAAAAAAGAAGAATCTTACATTATCTGTATGAGGTTATGTCATTTGAATTCAGAGTAAACATGTGTGACTGCTTACTCTTTCATTCTCAAACTTGCAATTAAGTTCTGAGATTTTATCGAATTACAATCACCGATTTGAATACAATAGGGGATCGGGATGATGGGGTGGCTAATGCACTGTCTTTCCACTCCGAGGGCCCGTGTTATAATCCAGGATGTGATATAATTTTCAAATGGTATCCCGATCACTAGTTGGAGCGCTATGTTGAGGGCACTTTATTAGAGTACGCGGTCCTTCAGATGAGGCATTAAATTGTTGACCCCTTAGGTGCCAACTATTGTTAAGAGAAGGCAAATATTGACACCGGGTTCCTCTTCTCCCTTCACTTATTCTCTACACATTCTGAACATTCCGAATAACCAACCAATGCCTATTGGAGCAAATGAATTTCGCTGTTAGTCGTTTCCCTTAATAATTAGCTACAGTGCTATTTAAAATAATTAGTTAATTAATTACATCTGTGCAATGTATTCATATTTTCACCAAATTGCATCATCGACAATGACTGAATAAAGGGCAACGTGAAGAGAAATACGTATTAAGATGGACGAGAAAAGAGAATAATGATGGAAACAAAGGAATCCCCCGCCACAAGCCCTCGCGACGGCTTGAGGGATATTATGTAGATGAATCAGGTTCGCACAAAATAAATAACCGCCCTAATTAAGGGTATCCGTGTTGTTTCTTTTGGCCCCTTTAGCGATGCCTATAAGAGATAACAAAAGCAGCGTAGTAACGAGATACTACTGACTGATTAAAACTCGCATAACGTGTTTCGTTCGTAATTTTACCTTTCACCTGTCGAAAAACTGATCTATATGCAAGTTCGAACTCTACTTGGAAGTTTAAATATTTCGTCCAACATATTTGTATTATGTTGTGTTAATATTATATTTGGATATTTGTTTCAACAGCTTTCTAATAAGTCATACACTTTCATATGTGAATTTGCAGTGTATGCATGTTGGTGCAGTTTGGCTGTTTCTCATGTGCTAAACTTCCAATCCAAATTGAATGATATAACCATCAAAAATGTTGACGACTGCTATCGGGATGACGGAAATATGTATTCGCTGTGTGATTTCGCGTACCTAATTGTTTCTTTAGGCCGGTTGTATCTGATGCTTTCAGAGCTGTTCGGTGCATCAGGCATCCAATGCAACTTTGTCCTGTGACGAAGTCCGATTCGACAAGTGAAGATTAGGAAACTTGTGCAACCCAGTTGAAAATCAGCTGACCAATTAGGTCAATCCGTCACTAACTTACAAGTATAGTCGACAGACTGAAAAGTGGCCGATTTGGCGGCAGTCTCAAAATTCTTCTTTTAACGACGAGGGGGTCTGTCTGTCAGGAAAAGTTCATAAACATGTGAATATATTCCTTTGTGGCTCTTTATTAGGAAATAAGTTTCAAGGGATTTACAGCATGTAAGTGATATTGTTTAAAGTTTCACTGCAAACAAAATGAGTCCGTCAGGACTCATGTGCGCGAGGGAGGGGAAGGTGAGTTCAAAACGCGGTCTTTGGGCAACAGGTGGGTCATCTTAACTTTAGCGCCAATGCTCGTACAGAATTCAACCTCTATGAATTCTTCAAGTGCTTTAATCATGGCTACTAAAATTGTTGAGTAATGTAAATGTACATGCCCATTTCCTGTCTTGTAAACTCAACAATGTTTCTTTAATCCTTTGAAATTGGCAGAATATCAGGTATTCTCAGATCAGAAGACGTCAGTGCTAATCACTGAGCCGAAGCAAACCGTTTATCATGCACACTTGTTCACGCCATTCTTATTTTTTAACGTGTTTTACAATTACTTTTTTCTGTATTAACACTTAGTTTCACAAGCGTAAATACGTATTTTACATTCAGATATCGTTGTGAATGTAAGCTACTGTATAACCTATATACATTACTTTAATTTTATTGCATTTCTATTGGAAACTAACATTAAAACTATATTAAATTTTAACATGTCATATCTAGTTTGGAATCACCCTCTGCCACACACCGCAGCGATGCCTTTAGAGGTACTTGGTAAATGTAGATGAACCCATCTAGTATCAATAATGACGCCCATCTTGCATCTTTCAATTTTTGGAAGATTTTTCGAATTTTTATCCAAATTTCTATGAAACGTTAATCTCCATTTTGAAATCTTTTAAGGAAGATGCTTTAGTTACTAGAAACTCGGTTCTAGGCGCGCGTTTTTTCGTACGTTGAGAGTTTCCGCATCGGCTGTATCCACAGTTGTACACATATTATGTGTGGTTAACATTTGGTAACAGTTGATAGACAACTAGGCTATCTTCTGGTTAACCCTAAGCTAAATTAGCCGACTGATTATAGTATATTATTTCTAATAGTATAATATTTAAAAAAATATAAAAAAATTATATATATATATATATATATATATATATATATATATATATATTTATTTATTTATTTATTTATAGATGATACCGTCGAAGTAGCACGGAAGTGTTGAATAAGTTATATATTTTTGTCTATAAAAGTTATATATATATGTATATATATATATATATATATATATATATATATATATATATATATATATATATATATATATATATATAATTATTATAGGTAATCTACTGAGTGAGGTAGGTTTTGAATGGACACAAGCTACTAAACGGTACATCGATAATTCCCGTGCCTCTCCAAACAATCCAACCCAACATTCTATTCTACAATAAGCCACTCTTCATCTCCGTATACTTCCATCCTCCGTTGATTCCGTCCAACATCTCTGTCCTATTCCTGCCCCTTCCTCGATTGCCTAACATCCTACCCTCTATCAAGTCTTCAACATTCTATCGCCAATGCTCTGTATCCATTTTTCTACCTTCATTGGATTTCCCACAATCCTTTCTCCTCCACCACTAAGACAAGCACTTCCTCGATTGTTTTTCTTTCTGTTCACTAGTCTTCTCCATCCTTCTCCGCACCTACATTTCAAAACCCTTCAATGTACACCTACCATCCTGCTTCAGTGACCATGTTACCACGCCGTATATAACTACGCTCCATGCCAAAGAGTTTACTAGTCATTTATTAAGGTCATTACTCAACGTTCCTGTTATAAATTCCCTCCTCCTTTTGACATATTTTTTGCCTAATTCTTCTCTTATGTCCCTACTACTTTGCCCATTTTGGTTCAGAACACTTCCGAGATAGGAAAACTGCTCTAGTTTTCACCTCCTATTTTAATGTTTAGCTTTGGTTTTTTTCTTTCTGGAAAACCGCGTAACCTTTGTTTATCATGCACACTTGTTCACACCATTCTTATTTTTTAACGTGTTTTACAATTACTTTTTTCTGTATTAACACTTAGTTTCACAAGCGTAAATACGTATTTTACATTCAGATATCGTTGTGAATGTAAGCTACTGTATAACCTATATACATTACTTTAATTTTATTGCATTTCTATTGGAAACTAACATTAAAACTATATTAAATTTTAACATGTCATATCTAGTTTGGAATCACCCTCTGCCACACACCGCAGCGATGCCTTTAGAGGTACTTACTTGTTGTTGTACTTGTTGTTGATGTTTAGCTTTGGTTTTTTTCTTTCTGGAAAACCGCGTAACCTTTGTTTTATTTACTCTCTCTTTCTCTCTCTCTCACACACACACGCACATATTTACATAAATATATATGTATAGCCACAAACGATGACCAGGGTTTTCTATAAAAGGTCATATGCATACACACACATATGTGTTTATGTATATATTGTGTATTTATACGAGGTTTTCCGGGAAGGATCCAGCCATGCATAATATTATGAGAAAAATAACATACCTAGAAAGATGATGGCTTAGTCCCCTTCGAAGTAGATCCCTTGGGACCTCATATATTTATCCCAGCGTCTCTTCTTCTTTTCAAAAATCCGCAAAGACCTTTTCTTGGAATGGCCATCAGCTGCCTCGTCGAATTCTCTTTTATCTCGGCAACGTCAAAAGGTTCGTTCTGTAGCCGCAGGAGACTTGCTCTAAGCCACAAACGATGACCTAGGTTTTCTATAAAAGGTCATAACTGGAAATAAGTCATGGGTCAATGGCTATCACCCATAAACAGAAGTCCAGTCTTCACAAAATTCGGTTGACGAGATAAAGGAGAACGTGACGAGCCAGCTAATGAACATTCCGTATGAGGACTCTGCCGATTGTTTGAGTAAGTGAAAGAGATGCTGGGATAATTGTGTGGGGACCCAATGGGAGTACTTCGAAGCGGACTTAGGCTTCATCGTTCTAAGTAGGTTATGTTTCTCAAACTTTTGCATGGCTCTATCCTTTACAGAAAGAACTCGTAATTGTGTATTTATTTTTTTAATTTTTACCCATAATAAATTGGATTATATTCTTTTAGTCTATTTATTCTGCAAGATAATGTGTTGTGTAAGGTAAATGTAAAACTAGAACAAAATTTCCATGAGGCCATTTCTCATTTACCTTGTAGATTTTTATTTCTGGTAGAAGAAAATCGTTTTTTATTCATTGAGAATTGTCTAGTGCAATTTAGCCTATTCGCCTATTCATGGAAACATTTGCGGTTGAATACGCCTTATGAATTTAAAAACCCGGTACTTAATATTACACTTGAACGGCGAGAGAGTCCTCAAAAGCTAGTAAATATTTTTATTAATGAGAACAATTTTAGAAGGTTACTCTAGTAAATTGCCACGATTGGTTCTTTAGGATTTCCTCAAGAGGCTACAAATACTAAGTACAATTGTGTTTAAGCTTTGAAGATCATATTTCTTAGTAGGACAGGTACAATTACGCTATGATGTGGAGTAATATAGTTGGGAGAGAAGTGGCAATATTACGGTGTTCGTTTGCGGCGTAAAGGACGCTCTTGTTTAGGACCCAACTGCTCTCCTAGAAAATTAATATATCAGTGTTATGGTTCTCGAAGGACCATGTTATTAGGACAGATAAGAGGTCACCCGAGCGCTGAAGCGTCTGAAAATCACACGTTCAAGGTATGAGGGCTGGCTCCTTCCCCGCGCTGACAGAGATTTCGCACGAAATATGGAAGTGGAAATTGAAAACCTGCCACTCCACCAGAATTTCCGATGAACACACAACCGCTGGTGCCTTAACCCATACCACTCTTTATCCCGTCTTCCCTGAGATCCGCCATGTTTTCAATCAAATCCATAGACACCCGAGGAGACATCAGTTCCCCATCGATCCGCGATTTATCGAGGGCCACCTTCCGTTTCTCGTCTCCTTCATCGACCACATGTGTCCTGGGCGAGTCATCTCCGCCTACCCCCACACTTCTGCCCAAGTCGGCACCCATCCCCCACACCCTCAGCCACATTCCTGTGGGTTATCATGAGAAGGGAAGGGTCGGAAATATTGTGCCTCCTAACGTTGCTAGAAAAGGTAAAATTTCTAAGACACGTTCCAGAATTCTGATTTTTTGACAGAAGATAAAATTGATATGGTTTTGACTTGAATTTCTATTTGACGAAGTCAGCGGAAGACACATTTCTGCTGAATTATTTTATTTCCTCGACCATTGCCCCCGTAATTACAAGGGTGGTCTGAAAAATCAGAAAATTTCAGAAAAAAATGTCATGTACATTTGTTAGGTCGGAAACTTTTCAGACTACCCACGTAGTATAATCATCAGGATTGATGATTTCACTCTCTACCAAAATCACAGTCGCGAGCTAGAAGGCGTTCAAGGGGCTTTACTACGGTTTAATGTTTCAGATTACATAGGTGAACGATTCCCCGTACTTTACTAAATATCCTGCCGGAGTGTCCATTACGCACCTTTTCTTCCACCTGAATGAACGACAGATGCAGATATCTATTTGACAAAGCATTCACAAGGAAGAGGGCATTCATGACAGGAACTTTGAGTAACAATGCTAAGGAAAAGATCGTCAAAACTTGGATACGGAGCGTGGTTTTGCTAGAAAAAAAATTTAAACACTAATTAAAACAACCGGTAAAGTTCTACCAAAAAGACCGAGAGCTCATTATTGTGGAATTTTATGTGCATAGTATATTTAATTCACAATCAGTGATCTACATGTATTAATGAATTTCATTAGGAATTGAAGGGAGGTATTTTTCGTCATTATTTGCTACGTATGTGACAGCGTTGAGCCCATCAGGTTGAACATCCGGCCGAGGTTCGATTCTGGGTTCTGCCTCTAGGTATCCCCGGCTTCATCCTGGCGGTTTGTTTTTTTATGGTATTCGATTTTCGCGGGGAAACTCACAGGGAAAGTTAGTCGTCCCTATGTTTCCACTTGTTTATATGTTAATTCAACTTTCGGTACTGTACTAATAGGGCTTAGGACAAAGCGGACTCAGCCTTCGCGTATCAACCGACTTACGCGTATCACGTATCTTTGGGTTGTTTTCTGTATTCTCCGTATTTGTGATAAAACTTTGCCGCAATTATCTCCCTTAAGATGGCGCTTTTTTTATTGGAAATTGCGCGGCCCTATAATTATCTCCCCATTTTTTGTTATGACGATGAATATCATGCACCAAATCCTTTGAACTGTTTAGTGTTCGAAAGCCAATGTAAAAGCCTTTGTGCCGTTTTTGGCTGCTTTGTTAAATAAATAAATGAACAAAAATGACACCTACGCGTAGGTAATCAAATCTGCTTGATGTTTTCCACAAAGCATAGCCCAGAGGTATAGATTCCGGTTTCTGCTTTTGTAACGTATGCTCCAGGACGCTCGAGAGCTGTCAATTGGTAAAATAATACCTTTGAAAGCATGTGAGGTAGGTAGCCTTTCGTCGTACCTATGATCGTATTTCCCCATCGTTACTTTTAGCAATATTTCGGAACACAGAGTAATGCCACCTTCATCGAGTATCATATGTGTTTTCTGTTCTCTGGAAGTTCTGATAAAAGATTAATTTTAAATAGTCCGATAAATATATTTTTCATCCAATTGTTATTTTTGCCAAAGAATTTCTTCCGCCACTGTCGAAAGAATTGTCAGTGATTCTAGTCCGCAAGTGCCCCGCTCTGTGGCTTTTTCAATTATCGCAACTATACTGCTATGCAAATGTGTATAACCTTAGCTGTGTCATGGAATCGGATTAAGAGTTAAGTTTATTCTCAGCGAATTTGTAAAATAACAGTGTGAGACTCAAGAGTTTCTCCCCTATAGAACAAAGGGTATAACGGGTAAATTTTTATGGTATTTCAATTTATATACGTACGTATAGCTTTATTCCGTCATGTACCGTTTGCCCAAGGCTTTTAATTGGTTGGTTTCATGCCAGGAATAAATTAATGAATATTTTGTTCTGTGCACATAGAAACATAGGATTTTATTTTACCTTTATATAAATATATTTGTATATATATATATAAATATATACATATTATGTATATATTTATATATATATATATATATATATATATATAAACGCTCTACCCCCTGGGTAGTATATATACCTATATGTATATATATATATATATATATTTTTATATGTATAACCCAGAAACACAGTAATCAACCCGAAGGTCAATTCGGTAGGTTATGGGTAAAGTTCACACAGTACTAAGCCCGATGGCGAATGAAACTCGCACATCAGCACCAGGGGGTCCTGATGGCCAGGAAGGTGAGGGGGCCACTATTTACGTAATAAAATTTCGTTGTGGAAAATAATTTCACCATTGGAATGCCCACGTGTCGACTAACTGGTTATTTTTGGGCCATAGTGGGAGAAATTTCAAGAAGTAGTTGCAAATTTCCTCTTGTAATTGTAATTCCTTTCTTATCATGTAACTGTATTAAAATTATAATCATTGTTTAGCGTCAATAAGTAAACTCACCGAATACATAAATCTTGCAACACTTGGAAGTGGTAGTTGAGGGGGAAATCTACTTGTCATTTATTATCTTTCCCTTGGTGGAAAATGAAATCTTATGATTTAATTAATTGGGCAGAAAAGTTAATTTGCTCTACCATATATTCTGAATGAGTGAAATAAATGTTTGATTCGATGCTTAAGGTGACCTTCGATGATTGGTATGTAACACACAAATAGTTATTAAGCGAAGTAGCTGAGGGTTAAGGTTATTTTCTCCATTAGGGATCGGTGGGTAATTTGTTGGGAGGTAGGAAATTTTGGGAAATTATTCATTTAACGATTTCCTTGGTGTAAGATTGAGGCTTTATTGTCCCCTCTTCCCCCGAACCAAAATATTACATACACATTAAAGACAATCGCAAACACTCAAGTCCCAAGATGGAGAAAAACCCACCTAGGCGGGAATCGAACCCGCGACCTCTGGGTTGACAGGCGTTCACCGACCACCACCAGGGCCGGAAATCGGGGAAGGGTGGAGAGTAACCCGACCTTAACCTACTCTTAAGGGATGAGACCAAGGGGTATAAAGTTCAACGTTTCACCCGACGGACGAAGTACACTTCTAGGAGTCCTATCTTCTCAGTACCAAAGTAGAAATCGAGGTATCCATGATAAATTTCGCTACCTCCGGAATACGAATTCGGGCCCTTGGTGTACACTAGTAACCGCAAAAATCCGACCGCCGAACTTAACCGTTCACAATATTTATCTACATCGCGTTGAGGCTACTCTCATTACTGGCATGAAAATCAGCTTATTTAAACGTTTGACTACTTAAATATTTTTTACTATCAATTAGTTATGTGTATAATATTCCGTATTCAGATTCGATTCCCATCATTTCTTGAGGACAGTAACTGAGATTTCACTTACATTTAGAGAGTAATATATTTGTTAAATCGGATGCGTGCAAGTTTATACTCATTCTGCTAAAGATTGAAACAACTCTTTCTGTTTGGGAATTTTTTTTATAGTGCAAACAAAAAATACCGGGACCGTAAACTTGTTAAACTTCACGACCGTAGCTACGTTCCTTGTATATTTAAATTTCTTTATAGTGTTTGGATTACTCTGAAATATTCTGGGGCAGTTACATATGAAAAATAAACTTTCGTTTCTAAAATACTTCAGGATTACGCTCGGCACCCTATAAAAACTTAGTTTGGGTTTATGAAGGGGAGAGGTACGCGCGATGCCATTGCAGTAATTAGATCACTAATCGAGAGGAACATGGAATACAATCAGGACGTATTTGCCCTTTTTCGTAGATTTCGAAAGCGTTTGATAGAGTGAATTGGGAAAAAACTAATGAGTATATTGTAGAAAAAAGGAATAGATTGAAGGTACAGGAGGCCAATCCGAAACCTGTACATGTCTCAGACTGATCAGGTGCGAGTGGGAACGGGGTGTCCGGAAGGGCAGCGTTAGGATGAGGTATAAGGCAGGATTGTCCATTGACACCGGTGCTGCTGCACGTTTATGTAGAGGAAATGATTAAGGAGACATGGGAAGAACTGGAGGTAGAAATGAAATCGGCGGGGAATTTGTAAATTCAGTTAGGTTTGCTGATGACCAATCTTTAGTTTGTCAATCAGCCAAGCGTTTGCAAGCATTACTGAGCGAGTAGGAAATTCAGTGCAATAGATAAGGGATGAGAATCAATGTTAATAAAACAATGGTTATGCGATTTCCTAGACAGGAAAAGGCTAAGCTAAACATTAAATTAGGAGGGCAAAAACTAGAGCAGGTAGAACCATTTACATATTTCGGGAGTGTTTTGGACCTACGGGTCAAAGTAGTAAAGACATTAGGAGAAGGATTGCGCTAGGTAAAGAGGCTTTGACAAGGAGTAGGGAGTTGATTATAGGAACGTTGAGTAGGGATGTTAAGATAAGACTCGTCAAAACTTTTATATAGAGCATAGTTATGTACGGCCCGGAAACGTTGTCACTGAATCAGGAGGACAGAAATAGATTGGAGACTTAGGAAAGGGTGCTAGTGAGAAGAATGTTGAAGGTGAAATGGACCGAAAGGAAAACAAACGAGGAAGTACTAGGTATGGTGGGCGAGGAGAGGGGTTTGTTAGGAAAAATCCTATGGAGGCAGGAAAATTGGATGAAGGGCATATTAAACGGCAGTGGGATATTGAAGACTTTAATTGAGAGAAGAATTTAAGGCAAACGAGGAAAGGGCTGGAACAGGATAGGTATGTTGGACGGGATGAAGGGAGGAAAGAAGTACACATAGATGAAGAGGGACCTGATGTAGAGTGGGTTGCTGGATTGTGTTTTGTTCGGAGTCACAAAATATTTATTTAGTAGTGTCCATCCAGAAACCTACCTTTACCGGTAGATTACCTTATAAATAAAAATGTGTGTGTGTGGGCCGCGTAGTCCAGGGATAGAGCGTTGGACTAATGACCAGAGGGTCCGGGCTTGATTTCTGGGCAAGCCTCTCCGGGCACCTGAACTCCACCCAAGCTATGTGAGGGTAATGTAGATTTTCGATGGACCCAAGCTACGAAGCGTTTCAGCGACAATCCCTTTACAACCCAGCATCCTTTCCTATAACAGACCCCTCTTCACCTCCGTATACTTCCATCCTCCCTTCAATGCGTCCAATATCCCTATCGTATTCCTGCCCATAGCTTGGTTGCCCAACATTCTCCCCTCAATCACAGTCTTAAACATCGCATTGCCAAACAAAATGCTCGATATCCATCTTTCCTGCCTCATGTGGATTCCTCTCAACAGTTCCTCCCTACTATGCCAAGCACTTTCTCTTTTTTTTTCTGGCCTGTTCACCTTTTCCATCATTATTCTGACCCACACTTCAATAATGTCCAAGCGACGCCTATCATCCTGCTACAGTGACCATGTTTCCGCGTAATACATAGCTACGCTCCATATAAAATTAAATATCCTTTCCTTAGAATTCCTACTTAACGTCGTTGTCATCAAATCCCTCCTCCTCATATAAAATATTTTTATCGAACGCTATTTATTTTGTTATACCCCCACTAACACGACCATTTCGGCCCGAAACCTTTCCAAGATAGGTAAACGGTTTAAGATTTTGCCCTCATATTTTAACGTTTAACATGGCCTTTCTCTTTCTGAAAAATCGGATAACCTGTTTACATTTATTCCCAACTTATACCTATCACATTAAATTTCCAACTCAGTTAGCACCCCCATAGTTGACTTACAAACTGACGGTTGATTGGAAAAACTAACTAACTTTATGATTTTCCACCAACTTTCAATCCAACCTCCAGTTCTTTCCATACCTCGGTTACCATTTCTTCCAAATTTACGTGGAATAGTAAATATGATAATAAACAATCCCGTCTTACTCTTCTTCCTAATAATGCCCATTCAGAATCCATCCATTCCCCTTCCTAAATCCAAACTAATCATCCCCTAAGTAATTATTTGCCCTACTCTCTCTCTTTTGTTGATAATCCGGAGAACAAATTTAGCTGCATGGGATATCAAACGTATTGTTCTGTAGACCTCACATGATGTAACCTTTACCTATTTTGGAATAGGAACTAAAACTGATCTCACAAAGTCTTCCGGTCAGGTTCCTTCTTCATAGATACTACGAATGAGTCCATATAGAGTCTTCCTCCGACATTTTCCTAAACATTGCAGTAGTTCCGCAGGAATGTTGTGTATCCCCACGGCATTATTTGGTTTCATCTCCCTTAATGACCTTTGTATCTCATTGTCTAGTATGCCTGGACCTACGCTATCTTCATCTACGTCATGTTCCTTTTCTATGACTAGTCTTGTTGGCCCTTTCCATACAGGTCCTTTGCCATACAGTTCCTCTATATATATATTCCTTCATCTCTCTTGGATCTTTTCTGTTTCAACTATTATCTTACCAGACTTATCTCTAACTGATAGCAGAGATCTTCCCTTCTTATTCCCCGATAGTGATTTAACCTTGCTGTAGAGCGCACCAATTTCACCCTTCCTCTGCAAACTTTCCATATCCCCGCTCTGCGTTTTCCACCATGCTTCTTTTGATTTATTTGGTGCCTGTCTCAATTTATTATTTAACTCTTTTTACTTCATTTTTCCGAAGTGTTGTGTTTACATTCTTCCATCTTCTTCTCTCATTCATCTTGGTAATCATCTCATCGGTGATCTATGGTTTTCTTATTCTATTCCCGTTAACGGCTCCCTTAGTTTCTTTTGCGGTTTTAGATATCCCTTCTTGATACATTCCCAGTTTTCTTCGATAGTACTTAGCTCATTACTCTCATCCATGTTTTTTTCTACAGCCTACTGATACTACTCCCTTGTCAATCCATTTAATACTTCTGCATTACATTTCCTAACCCGCCGCTCCTGCCTTATCCTTTTAAAACGGACGTTACATTTCATAAAAACTAAATTGTGGTCAGATTCCACATCCGCTTCCGGGATGCTATGCGAATTGATCACACCGTTGCTAAATCTGTACCTAACCAGAATATAATATATCTGATACCTTTATGAGTCACCTGGGCATTGTCTATGAACACCTACGCATGTTGTGGTGTCTAAACCATGTGTTGGTGATGACTAACCCCTGTCTCCTTCAGAATTCAATTGCTTTTTCCCCGCGGTCAATCCTCGTACTTAAACCGTAGTCCCCCACCGCATCACCATCCCTTCCTTCGCCTACCTCACAGAGGAGAAGGACAGAACTCTGAAGTTCTGTTCTTCTCTCCCTTGAGACAGATGGCGTGGAACACCGAAAAGTCGAAACCTTGTGAGTTAATTTCTTTTTTGTGTGATTTTGTCCGTTAGTGCTAACTCCATATACATTATTTATACATATAAATATATATATATATATATATATATATATATATATATGGAATAAATAAATTTTTGTGTGTAACTTCTGCTACTCCGAAATATATGCATATATTCTGATAAAAGGCTGAGGCTTTCATGAGGATTCTAAAGCTTCCAATCCTACGCTTCCCAGAAAAAACATTTAAAAATAGATATTATTCGTAGGGACTGTCGACCTTTCGCAAGCGGGCAACCCGTGCTTGATGATAACGGGAAAGAAGGCAAGCCAAAAACATTTCGAATAATGGGGAATTTATCGTCAGGATGCAAATAATACATATATTTATAAAGAATGAATGTATATGTATGTGTATGTATATGTGCGTGTGTGTATATACTATATATATATACACACATATATTATATATATATCTATATATATATACATATATATATATATATCTCTCTGTATATATATATATATATATTATATATATACATATATATTATATATATATATATATACATATATATTATATCTATATACTCTCTGTATACCATAAACCATAAACACAGTAATCAACCCGAAGGTCGGTTTAGTAGCTGATGGTAGAGCTGACCCATGTACCAAGCCCGACGGCGTGTGAATATTCACACATCAGGGTAGGGGGGGCCAGTTCTTTTCCCTGTGCCTTTTATGGTTTCCCAGGAAGATCTGGTACCCGAAAAATCAACTAGCTTGGGTGGGGCTGCAGGTGCCCAGAATGCCTTGCCCGGGAATCGAACCCGGGACCCTCCGATCAGTAGTCCAACGCTCTACCCACTGGACCACCGTGACCCACACACACACACACACACACACACACATATATATATATATATATATATATATATATATATATATATATATATATATATATATATATCATCCATATCAAAAACTTAATATAAACCCAACTATACCATACACCACTGTAGGTTTAGCTTTGTATGTATGTGTTGATTTTTCATGCGGTTTTGTTCCTTTTTAAGAGTGGTAACCTAACACCCCACGCCACACGCCCTTGCGGCAGCTTACGGGGTATTATGTAGATGTAGAAACCTTTGACTACCAAATAATATCATAGATCTACATGCTTCTAATACCCGTACTTCCGACTTCAGAAAGGACTGTAACCCTTTAATTGCTTTGCGATTGATGCTATCATTGAATTTACGCCAATAGCCGTCACCTCAATTTTTAGCCCCCGTTGAATCAGGCCTTTTGCTAAATCCGGTAGGAAGTGAAGAGTGCCTTGAAGAAGACACCATGTGGCCTTCTATGTACTGCCTCTTAGTGAAGTGTGTAATGGATGCCTCTCGAGCATTTCACAAATTGGTAGGAATTGTTTTTCGTCGGCCGAAACGGTCCGTTTGGGCATGCGTCCGCCGTTCGCTCCGAGAGTTCGATCCCTTCCCTGAGCATGAGTGCTGTGGAAACTCGTGATAACTCGTGGGATCCTCTTGACGAGCGGAGTCTTATCGGAATCCCGGCCAGGCAACCTGCCAGTCAGAGATATTCTCCGGGTAAGACGCCTTTGGGTGGGGAGGAATACATTTACACTACAACAAGCTTTCATTTTAAGTTAGTTACCGGAATGAATTTCTACGGTTCTCGAAAATTGCCGCGATTTACTAGTGAGTTTTGAGTTTCATTCATAAAATTCTTCAGCAGCGTGTACATGAGTCACCCAGTGACATTGTAGATGAAACAACGTCCGTCAAACCCCTACAAAATATTTATTAATCGATCAAATACAATCAAAATGTATGAAAATTAAAGGTGACAAATAGTCGAAAATAGGTCTTGTCTTGTCATTGCAAGGGAAATTAAAAGGGGAAAAGTAATCACTTGTACCGTGGAAAGTGATTCTTATCCTTTGAATTTCCACAACAGATAAGCTGATATCTCACGTAGAACCGCAGAGAGTAAGTGAAGACTTATTGATTAAAATTCTGAAATTGCACAGTGAAAAAATCATTCCCCTTGATCGTTATAAGTTTTATGCTGTGAACTTCGTGCATATTGGTGCAAATTTGCGGAAAAATCCGTTAAGAGTAAATATCTCAGGATCTCCCGCAGCTCTTTGATTTTAGTTTTGGTATTTTGCGTCCTCATCTGGCTATAATTGTACCCAGATGTTACAAAATATGCACATGATGATACAGTACACGCATTACTACAAACAGTTGCAGTAAGTTACTTCTTTTTAAATGTTTTTATTTTGCCAACAAAACTAAGAATATGAACATTATAGTATATTATACGTTGAAGTCTGTTGGAATAATTGTGTAATGCACCGATGTCACGATCTGTTAGTAAAACTAAACCTAATTTCACTTGTACTAATTTCACTTAACAAAACGTATTTCTAACGTCTTGGTGAATTAAAAAAAAATAATACTCTAATCTCCACCCTGGTCCATCTCTGCCTTTGAAAATATCCTCAGTATTAGCTATTTCGTTGTCTTGAGCAAAAATGTTATTTGTTTATTATAAGTAATCTATTTTGTAGATGCATTCGATCTGACATCAAGTAAGTAGGTTTTTGCTTGAGGTTCTACAGTCACGTAAAGTCGATAATATTTTGAATGTAAGAAAATATTTTTAGGGGACGTATTGGTTATTTTTTTTGACTCGTCGATATCGCTTTTTCTACCCATTGTGAGGAATATCACAAAAAAGCACCCCGTGCATCTTCTAATAATAATCGATGATCAAAATGCAAAAATGTAGTGATTTTTCACGCTGCATTCAATTTCCAAAAGCTTCCCCTATTAATTCCTGAATTATTCGACTGCATGCCGACGTATGGCATCCGATCCTCTTATCGTTGGTGACAAGTAACGTAACTTTGGTCTCGCTGATGGCTGATTTTATCAAACATATCGCGTGACATTAGGTGTAGTCTAAAGAAAAATTAACGCACTCTTGACGCTATTGAAATGTATTCTGCACACCCTTTCTTCGGTCATAAAAGTGGAGTTTTTGATCACTGTGTGCTTTACCTTTCAGGGCAGTCGATGACTATGGTCTCAATTTGGTATGCTGTCTTTGAAAATGCATAGAATGAAATTCAAATACCTTCGATTGTTATTCATCAAAGAAGAAATTTCTTTCAGCATCTATTATTGCGTCCCTCTCATGATTAATGGACAGAATAAATAATTGGCTGTTTGATACTGAAAGGACAACTAAAGTGGATACAGAATGTAATATAATATGATAGGTAAGGATATGCCAATGGCTGTAATGACCATCAAAGATCCCGGGAATGCCTCTCGATTTTAATTTTACGCACTCAATTGTAAGTTTCCCCGTCGGTAAGTGGAGATTTATCAAGATTATATTTATGAAAGATACTGACGCAAAAAAGGTTAATCTCCGATGCGGACGTTCGACTTAATGTATTCCAGCCCTAAGAGAAAAATTCTTACTCGTCCATAGTCCACAAAAAATTCCATTGATTTCATTGAATTCTTGAGCCTTTAGAAGTGCAGTAAAACAAAAGTGGCATTCATTTTGGTATCTTCCTCCTCTGAGTCCTAATTCCGTCGAGGTACTTTATGAAGAAACAAATCCTTAAAAGGCTTTAATCATATTCGGAATAATACGTTATCTGTTGGAAGTCATGGGTAGGCTTTTGAAGGACGCAGAAAAAGTGCGGTTCCTTAGGTTCCACGGTTTCTTAGGGACTAAGCGTAGCAACACTTCTAAACGGTAATCACATCAGCAGCTGGCATAAAATTAACTTAAATAAATGCGGGCCCTTGTTTTTTGTACACGTTTAAATTGTTGATTAAACTGTATAAATAAACAGCTCAGCGTCCTGAATAGTTAAAAATAGGAGAAGGAGCAAGCTAGCTCAGTTCCCGGAAGAGTTGCATTGAAATGGTGCGGAAAAGTGGGGATATTTCATTTGGAAGCCTTGAAATGTCAGATAAGTTTGAAATGCCAAATCCATAGCCATACCGGCATATATGGCGGCGCTTTACAGTTGGAGGTAAGGGTTCTAAAATCCTCAATACTGAGTCAAGGCCGTTTCCGAGAGCAATCATGTAAACCTCACAGTTACAGGTAAACTGCTTACTCTGCAATCGAACGCACGAAATTTGACGTTGGTAAAGGTACCATCACTGTTATTCTCGCCACGATTTAACGTCCATTCTAACTATCGCCTTCGCTTCTTCGAAGATTCTTTCTCTTCTATCGTCTTTCGATCCACCTGTCGAAGGTACTAGTACGTACGTTCCATCCGACGGGACGGTTTTTTATCCTGGAAACGCGCACGTGTACATGAAATGTCAGCTTGAGAGGTCTTAAAGCTTTTAAATCCGGTCGTTGGAAAATATTTCCACCCATTGGCTTGGAAGATATTTGCATCGTGCGTTTGTGCGATCGACTTCCTAACATTTCATCTAGTTTTGCTCGCTGGATGGGGATACCGTTAATTCTCGTGAATGACTGGGAGAGAAAATTGGCATGTTTTATCTGAAAACTACATATTATATATTTGTACATTGAAATTATTGACGGAGTCCCTTACTTTTTTTACCGACATTATGCCATCAGTTCCCGAAGTTTCCTTCTATGTCCTAAAATTTGAGGAAATCAGAGGAATTTCACCGCACGTATTTTTAATTTGGGATCGCATATATGATTAGGATGGGTTAATACTTCGACGACCAGTTTTTATTTTCAAGATCACAATACTTTAATAATAAACAAAAAGATTTTCCTATCCGAAGTGAACCCAAAAACAATATCATTAAACTTTAAAAATAACATATGCTTAATTATAATTATGAGCGTGTGGATGTGTAACAAGTTATAATTTATTAGATAATTATTCAATATTCTAAAATTAGAAAGATTGTCTGATATTACGACTTTCGCGTTCTCTAAGTATTAAGTCAAAATATTAAGAAAATAATCGAAGTAACTTGAGTTAATGTATTGATTATTCTGCATCTTCATCCTTGAGGTTGTTTAATGTTGCATGCAGCGTTTATCATGTTTGCTCGATAATTGTGCACGTTTCACTTCATCCTACATAGCGACCTCACTCCTGAAACGTTTTAAATCCTAATGCAAACATTTCGCACATTAGCATCGCGTATTAGGGGTTGCTTTTAGCGTGTAGAAGTAAGTCATTGTAATACTTTAATAATATTTCTTTATTCTAGTCCGTGGAAGGGAACGAGCCCGCCGGCGGGCGACCTGTGACCTATCCACAAACCACCCGGCAGCGAAAATATTCTCTTCGATCGCTTGTGATAGATGAATTCCGTGCACGAATGTCTTTCTTAATGCCATGCAGTTTATTTCGGTTGATTTCTGGTTCACTTGACAAGTAAAAGCCTATTTCGGAGATACCCCGAGTTTGCGACCCGTTGTTTTCACAAAGCTCACTGCAATGATCTTTGACGGAGACCTGGGAACGGTGTAACATAATTACAGCCAAGATTCGATATTCTTAGGAGAGGTACGCTTTTTTTGTTTTATCAGTCGAAAAAGTTTCATCCAATTTTTTCGCCTCTCATTCCATTTTTACCTAGCAGTTTTAGATATAAGATCGCCGCGTGTACTTCAGTCGCAATTAGGGATGGATTTGTCAAGAGGGAGTGGTGATCCATTGCTAAACGATATTTATTTATACGGTGAAAGTTGTGGTCTTTTGGTTATTAGGATCTGCTACTAACCGAAGGGCATGGGTTCAAATCCGGTAGGATCTGTATACCTTCAGCTTTACCCAGGCTGGGTGCAAATGTGTTAATTTCACACATTATTGGGCTGATTATGACATCACTCAACCTCCACCTACCAAATCAAGCTCCGGGTAGATCGCCATAATTTGGTTCGTTATTTATCCGCGTACATATAATATACGATTGATATTTCTCTTTTAAATTGATAAAAGGATCGCTGTCTATCGAGGGAGGAGTGAAATCGGGGAAAATTCAACTTGGGAAACGTCTTCCGTGGACTCGCAGCAACTGTTCGGTCGAATGCCTTCGGAATTTCACGTGCCATGTCAAGGAATCGTACCTTTCCCCTCTTCCCCCGCCAGCCTGCAACACGTGCCTCTATGGAGTATTTTATGAGCATACTGCCGGATTAAAAGCAGAGGGATAGAGTTTTCTGTAGTGTTCCGCTTCAGTTGCTCACAAAGTCAGCGCACACCAATAATTAATACGCCTGCCTTCGAAATGGAAATTAGCCGTTAATCCCCTTGGGATTATATACTGCATCATCCCCGTGCAAATTGGAGAATTAATATTCTTTTTCGACCAGGAATTGAATCACAACGGTTAAGTAGACATAGGAGTGTTTGCAGTGAGCTTCTCTTAATCGTTAATTCTGGGCAGATAACAAGGGTGGCTCCTGTTTAGGATTTCATGTTTTCAGAAGCCAAAGTGAGTCTTCTAATAGTTTTTCTTCCGTTTCGAACTTCACATTTCTCTGTAAAGGTGAGCCACACATACCCACGAATATGCCACTCAACAAACTTAAAGTCATTCATTCTACAAGTCTGTGTAGCTAGAAAGGTGTAATACCAGCTACGCTAAAATTCTCCCCTCAAATCAAACAAGTCCACGTGTCCGGGTATGTACAAGGTTTGTATAAAATGCATATATAATACACAATTTTACTTGACGTGCGCGTGAAGTGCTTAGTTCAGAGCATAGTTTAAAGGTGTGAATGATTGCAGATCGTATTGGCACTGATAAGCTGACAGAGCACACCATTATTACTGAAAATTCGGTGATTAGAAATATCTGCGCTAAAAACTCGTCCTGAAGATCTTGACGGACGACCAAGAGCGCGAAGACCTTCTGCTCCGGCATCGCGACGATTCTCCAACGCCCTTACAGTTCCGACTTGGCACCAGCAGACTATTTCCTTTTCTCAAAAGTGAAATCCTCCCTCAAAGAACATCAGCACGAACCTAAGTGCCGTCAAAGAAGCTGGCACGCGTAATCTTAAGGACCTTTCGGAATCCGCCTACCAGGAACCTTCGAGTCGTGAGAAAGCCGCTGACAGAAGTGTGTCGGCGCCCAAGGGATGTATTTCAAATGAATCTATTTTTCCAAAAAAATTCACGATACATTTTATACAAACCATGTATTGAAATAACTATATCCAACAAAACAAAATGAACATTAACATACAGCAAAGTATATTTCCATGCAAGAAGTGGTTGAAATAAATACCTTGGATTTAAGAAAATTAAATAAAACATTTGCCAAGTTACCTATTAAATTAATAATAATGAGGGAGTTATGCCTCAGGAAGAAATACTTTCTAAGCATATGGAACATAGTTACCATGAATTTTCTCGAAAGTCAGACCATGCTCCAACGAATTTGCTGGTACCGTAAGGCTTGTAGAAAGTGCGTGGAAAAAAGCATTTTCAGGAACATTAATTAAGCGCGGCGCTTGTTCTTAATTCCAATCGACCTACTTGACGGCATTCTTTTGCGTATTGGCTTTGAGAATAGTCTCCGCTTTCCTTTAAGACTGCAAATGTTCCCGTTAAAATCCCTTTTCGTCAAGTATCTTTCATCATCATTGGTCGTTCAATCCTAAGATTGGTTTGAGTGTAGCCCACCATCCTACCCTATCTGATGCTAATTGGCTTACTTCCTGGTATGTTTTGCAATGTACTTTCTTATTTTTTTGTCCCATGTATTTATCCCTTGGCCTTCCTCTTGGAATATTCCCCTCTATTTTTTCTTCTATTATATTCTTCACGAATCCATTGTGCCTCAGGGTGTGGCCAATCTATCTGGTTCTTCTTTTCTCCATGGTGTCTTCTGTATACTTTATTTCTTATTTTATCCGTCCATTTGATCTTAAGCATCCCCCTTCACCACCAGGTTTTGAAGGCTTCTAGTCTTTTCAAGTCTACTTTTCTGATACCTTACTTGCCTTCCTTTATTGCCTCCTCCAGTGACATGTTGAAAAATGCAGGTGAGAGGTTGTAACCTTGTATAACTCCTTTGTCAATTGTAGCCTCTATATGGCTTTCATCTCTCATTCGCATTGTAGCTAATTGCTTCTTGTATAGACGATAGGTTATTCTTCTGTCGTTGTTATCTATTCCGAGTTTTTCTAGCAGTCTAAGCATCTTGTTCCATTCTACATTGTCAGAAGGCTTTCTCCTAGTTCACGAATTCTAGATACAGTTGTCTGTTCACAAGTAGTGTTTTCTCTATCATGATTCTCAGACTAATTATTGCTTTCCTGGTTCCTCTGTTCTTCGTAAAACCTAATTGGCTTTCAGATAGGTTATCTTCAAATACCCTTTCCATCCTTCGACTTATTATTTGCGTAAGTATTTTTGATGCATATGACGCAAGACTCAAGGTTCGGTGTACCTCACATTTCTCTGCCCTCTTTTGGTATCGCGATCATCACACCTCTTAGAAAGTCTTCAGGAAGTCTTATCTTTGATTATTCCATAAAAACTGTCCTTGGATTTGTTTCCAAGTGACATGTTTTGCCTTCTTCAGGAACCTTGTTTTTATCTTAATGTCTTTTACTGCTCTATCGAATTCGCTCCTCAGTATGTATGGCCCCTGGTATTCGTCATCCGTTTCACTCTCGTCCTTCACCGGGTTTTCTTCCAGCGGTCTCGTGACGGTGCCGTTCTTTAAAGAGACTCGTGCTTCTTTAAAATATAGGGACATTTTAATTGCCAGTGCAATCATAATTTGTTCCCACCTTATTTAAAATAATTTAGTTTGCGTATAACTGAATTTCTCACTAAACCTAACACGGGAAATAAGCAATGGAACCTAATTAAACTGGGAGCTATGTTAATTTAACAAAGGCTAACTGAATATTAGAAACAAATTCCTTAGTTTCTGATATCCATTTAGGTAAGGCAAAAATAATTGGAGCAAAAATAATAAGCTTTAGTTACACGTGCTTTGAGAATTTCATTTCCCGGAGGTAATTATATGAACTAGTCTTGGATAAAAGAAATGAAGTGATATGCCTTGACTCAATTTTAACGTCGTCTGGCTCCGTGCTCGCTTGCATTACTCTATCCTTAAATTAATTCTCTTGGGCGAATTCAGAGATAAAAGTCTTATCTGTGAGTGAAGGGAAGATTTTAATTTCGCCAAAAGGCCTCCCATGTTTTGAACGTAAAGGTCAGATTGTCGTTGACGCACCATCCTCTTTGATGTATCCTTGGCGAAAATCGATAGTACTATTTCTACACTCTTTTCCCTTAGTTTTCCTCGGAGTGCTATCGCTAATTAATGTCCCTTTCAGCTTATTCTAATATCGACCGAATCGCTACTCGAACGAACACAATTCCATGCTCTTTCCTAGCTTGCGAGTGTTTACTTTGTCAATGACACTAATTAATTTGAAATTTATTAAAACATAGTGGTGGCGACGATGAGCGAGGAATGTGAGTAACGCTCTGTCGCCTTGAAAATTGATATTTCACTTCCTTCCTTGTCCTTTACCGGCTGAAACCCTAACCCGAGCAGTTTGCTTTCCTCTTCCCGCAAAAATAGATGCAAGGTAATCGATATGTGTCAAGTCTTTCGTACGAAGCCCAAGCATGCTCATTAACGACACCCACCTGTATTTTTTCCGCATGGAATGGCATCGGCGGTGCTCTCCTCTGAATGAACATTGTTTGCTGGAGTAAATTCTTGAACCACTTGCTTTTCGTGCTCCAGAAAGTAGTGCATAGTTAGGTGCATTCTATTAGGGACGTCCTAATGATTGTCTCTTCCATCCTCCATCCGACACAAGACGAGTTCTATTTTCGGAATCCTCCCATCTGGAGAGACAAAAACCCGGCCCCCTCGTTTTTTTTGTGAACGACGGCCCCGGACTTCGACGAGGAGCGTGCGTGCGTCTATTACCCTATTCAGGGACTGCTCAGCTTTGTTCTGGGCGACAAAAGACGGGTGACTGTAAAAAAGAACAAAAAACGGGATAGCTTACTTAGTGAACCCATTTGTGGAGGAAAGGGATTTGAGTGGAGTGGACGAATGAATCGAGTAAAGGGATAGTTCTTTGCTAAAGATAGATTAGGAAAGCTTTCGATGGAGTCCCGTGGGAGAGATCGTAAGAAGCAATGCCTTTTTAGGATGTAATTCTAATTTCAGGAGGCATGAGGCTAAGATTTACTTAGTCCTGGAAGAAGCATTTGATCAAGTCACGCCGACGGCAAATTGCTACTTATATAAAACGAAGAAGGTGTGAACTATTGGCTGTGATTTTTTAAGGTGTCAATCCAAGAGCTAATATTGATTTTTAAGAAATATATACCGTTATTTTAGTGAACCAGGTGACCATTAATGGGTCGTTACTTCGTTACCGTTGTCTTCCCTATTGTCAAATTCTAACTTCCATTGATGATCGCCTAGTTAACGGAAATATCGCTATGTAGTTCTTAAAACTCAATATAAATTATAGGATTGGTACTTATATAAACTGCAAGGATTTTTAATAAGAGAGAATATACCAGTGGCACGAAAAAATAAACACCTAAATTGGCGGATTTCCGGCAGAAGTCCGCGTACAGGTCTTGGGGCCAGCAGACGGCCGGCGCAGTGTATCGGTTATGTACGGGTAACTTAATTATGGTGCATACCATGGTAGTACATATGACAGGCCATTGTACAATATAAACATAAATGGTATCAATAAAAAAATAAAATAATGATGTACCTAAGTATGATGAGTGATAATAGCCAGACATAAGTCACGAAATACTTTCGCGCAAATTATACAGCATCAACAAATAGTACGTAAAATCGGGACAGAAATTGAACAGTGGCAAATGTCCGACGCATTATTAATTACATGAATGAATTACGGATGGCCGTACTCTTAACTCGCTTGGAGACGTTGGTACGCATGATCATTGCTGTACTGATTTATAATAATTGGGTATAATCATCAAACGAGTTTATGTGAGTAAATGTCCAAGTAAGTACGTAGTATGTACCTAATGAATGAATTTCCACAGTAAAGAGCACTTTCGACGTGAGAAAAATATTTCAATAGAAAAATATAAGTGGGTGTGGTTTTTCTCTTTGGCGAGACCCAGAATCGAATACTGCTGCGTTGTGAGAATTTGGGATCCGTGCCAGATTTTATTATTTCGAAATTTAAAAAAATACGAGGGGAAATGTCTCTCGTTTTGTGAAAACAATGCAAGGAAAAAGGCAAAGCACCACACAGTTGCTGAAAATCTCGAATGAGAAATGATGGAGACGTGTATTCTCATTGCTTCATCAAGGCCATTCAAAGGCATCGTTGTTAATGAAAATCTGAAAAAAGAGCGAGACATCTATTATGTAGTTAATAAAAAAAGCGTTGATTGAGAGGCTCCAAAGAAGCGAAGGCGAAGTAAAGGTTAGATTGAACTTAGTTCAATGGAATTAATCGTGAGATTTTACTTGCGACATCGCGGAAATAAACCCAAGTCCCACATTTCATCGGATGGACAGATATTATTGGCAAAAAAACAAAAACAAAAGAGATAAATTGCTGAGCATTCAAGGATTTATTTTTTCTTTCATACAAGTCGCGATTACAATGAAAGGTCAAACGGTAGTAAATTAAAACACTCCTTTTCTCCACAGGCTTCTTTTTCTCCTTTTCATGATGTTTTGGCCCTTGCTGCAGCTTTCAATTTATGAAGCAAATGTATGTGACTCAGTTCTCTCATTTAAACTTTAACGAAAACAAAATTGACTTTTAATAATCAAACCACTTTAAGTAAAGTGGTTTGGTTATTAAAAGTCAGTATGAAGATTTTCCACCAAGTTACGCCAGAAACTGTTTTATTGAAAACAAAATTGTTTTTAATCTGGAGCCATCGATTCCGTCTTGAGGCACGTGATATTGCCAAACGACGACCACTCACACTCACAAGGGGTTTGCATAAAACTTCAGAATCTGATGCGCCCGGAGGCCTCTGTTTAAGGAAACTTGATATATGATTGGAAGAAAAATTATTTCAGTAAAATTTGCCAGAAAAAGCTGATAAAAAATTCGTCCATCCTAATTTTTTTTTTAAATTTGCCCAAAATGAAAATAATTCTGCACAATTTTACCCTCAACAATTTTTACTGGTGCATTCACTGAGTTTAAACTGAAATAATGATTCACGTGTTTACCTTTAAAACATGGTTTTTTACTCCTGCGTAAACATCCGATGCACAAATAATCAAAATCAAAATGTCGGAGTGCCGCAATTTCAATAGCTGGCTCAGCCATCTTCTTCAGGGTGAAGATTCAGGTATCACTTCGTAATTCTCCGTCATTTCCGAATTCGATACCTATACGATATCAATTGCTAGAAAATATTTTGATATTTTCGATGCAAGAAAATGTTTTTCATCTTCGAGAAGTCGGTAGGCACGGTAAAACTGTTGTTTTTCAAGGAAAAGAGGTATGTCAGAGAGGAAGCATGGCTATTTTATGTTATTATGGTTATATTTCCTAAATTTTCAATTTTATACCGCACCACAGAACCGGTCATATAGTTTGGACTTTGCTTTTTTTGACTTTTGACTTAGAAACACAAATCCTAACAATTATCCGAGAGTGACACAAATACTAACGGCATTCTCTAAATGTGCATAGAGTCGTCCAAGAAATAAGTCACTAAATCGAATACCGATCATATCTACATCAGTAATTACTCTTTCATGAGATGCGAATACAAAGCCTCAGGAGGGTATTTAAGGATATACAATCATATATGTCAAGCGTGACGAAAGTAGTTTTGCGAGTATTTTTTTTTTGGTTTTCCATATTTCGTCAAATTCAAATCACCAGAAAACTCGAAAATGTCGGGAAATGCAAAAGTTAAGTGTTGATAATTGTTAATATATTGACAAAATGAAATACCGATATAATTAAATTCTTCCTAATTCACAGATCATCATTACTTTCAAGAAACCATGCTTTCACTTGACCATAAGTTCTGAGGCCCTGTCTAAATTTTATTGGGCCAGTGATTTAACAGCTCTGTAAATGATGAAATAGCAATTTATTCACGTGAAGTGTATGTTTATTTGTTGCCTTAAGATGCAATAGTATATTATTTTGTGCTGACAAAGAGTGGTCGCGAGTGAATAATTATCGAAAATCAAGAAGCTCTCGTTAAGTACGGATTGTCTTTGACGATATGGTATACCTAGTCATGCCGAGGGTGACGACATAGTAATGAATTATTTGTTATTTTACCTTGGAAATTCATCTATATGTTCTAGGAAATGCTTCCTGGCTAGGTCTGCTCTTCCTTGCATCATCGCTTTGCAACATCGACGCCCTTTCCGCATGGTTTGTGTTGTTACCATGCAAAAATAGCTGGCTTCGATACACCTTTCTGCGTTCTCGGTCAGGGCACCGCTGGAGTTATATCAAGCGTAACAAATGAGTAGAATAGGCCATGGAGATCGATTTCGCTTGTTATTGCTTTAATTAGAAAAGTATTACACGGATTGTGAGCATAGTAATATACCTAATATCCCTACAAAGAACTCCAGAGTAATCACGCATCATGTCCCGGGTTTTGTGCTAATTGTAGATACTCAATAATTTTGCTTTCAATTGATGAAATGCCGAAAAATTGTTCCACTGGGATTAAAACTTTGGAGGTAATCGGAGGTCCTTTACGTAATTATTGTCGTGACACTCATTACTATTCGCGAACAAATATTGTTTCCCTACTCTTTCCTACCAAACTTCCTAACAAATTAATGTGAGAAGGATCTTTAAGAATAGTGTACGAGGTGTCGTATATACAAGATTTTTTATGTATTAAGACATAGGGGGAGAGAATACGATATAAAATCTTAACTTCTAAATTAACTTTCTAGAATGAACGGAATAGGTTTAACTTCTGTTTTTTCACGAGTACCGAGTGTTCCCCATCGGAATTAACAATAATAACCGATAAGCTGAGGCTTTTCCAATTTATCCTAGAATTTATGATAACGCTTCTCGATTTTAACTACCCTTGAAAGTCTGAATTGGAAATTCATCATTCATATGCATTTCACAAAAACTCTCTCTCCTGAAAAAATCGAAAACATCGCGAAATTTTGTTTCAACTTATGTATGAATATAAACAAGATTAAGAAAAAAAAAGTAAGCGCATAAACGCTGCCTGGAAAGTCAGATGAACACTTCACTCTCTCACACCACGCACGTAAAAATTTCTTGGATTTAAATTCTGTAGAGTATGTAGATTTTGCACTCCTTGGCATTGCCGTTCGCAATAGGTCGAGGGTTTTTCTGAGTAAGGGGTCACTTGACCCCTCACTGTATTTTTTCCCTACACCAAGTGCATTGCACAGGACGTTTTCCTCCACTCTGTAATAAACTTTCTCAAAAGCCGATACCCGAGGGATGCCCAGAAAGTAACTGACGTTTACGTGGAACGAATGAAGCAGCGAGAGGAGCCGAATGTTTGCTGTTTTGGCACAAAAATTAAGGGAGTACGCCTCGATCTGCAGTCTTTGGAAAACTGCTTGTCGTTTATTTACAGTGGCGAGTCAAAAGGAACAATACAATGGGAAATCCCACCAAATGTAAAATCCGTTTAGTGTTAAGCTTTCTACTTGCAATACCCTTAAAAGTTGCTGACATTCATCGGGGAATTTGTGATTTGCACCGACTAAAAGATGAGTGACAGTGTTGTACCTCAGTGGTATTGTTAGTTTAATAGTGAACGGACCAATGCCCATGATGTCCAAAAACTGGCTATCTGTCAGTTCATCTGTCACAAGGTTAGGCCGACCACTCCGTTTCTCGTGTTGAATATTGGTGCTGTGGCCATTTTTAATCTGAATACACCACCACCTCACTCCACTTTCACTCATTATTCCGTACCCGTACACTTCACAAGGTTGGCCATGAATATCAATTGGCTTGTGATTTTTTTGTCAGTAAAAACCTTATCACTGATCGCACTTCACAACTCGGGGGATTTTCTATCGCAGCGCACATCTTAACAGTTCGAGGTGAGCAAAGTGGAAGAACCACAGTCTCCACATTATCACAGCCGGATGCGTACTGAGAGTTGGGACTTTAAAACACCAAGTTGATGGCTCTAGCCGTACCCACCGCCACGCTAGGCCTAAGCGTACGTTACTTTCTGGATAATTAATGTACCTACGAACTGACAGGCGGTGAACTTTTTAGATAATGCCCCGCAAAACTTTCCTCAAGCAATTTTCTTATTCTGACGTTTATTTTTTATGCATAAATACATGTCATCCCCGAAAAAGCCTGTGGGCTTCCATATTCCTAAGTTTAACAGAGTTTTCACATAGTTTGATAAAATATTCCAGCTCATTTTTTTAAGAAAGTTCAAACCGTTTAGCAGAAATAACTATTACTCAAACTAGTTCTAAATATATTCTGATGAAAAATTCGCGAAAGATCCCTCACGTGCTTAACTGTAATGAGTCTCAGGAGCAGTGATTTAAACTATATAAAATTGCATTGCTAATGCAAGAGTCGATAATTTTGAAATATAGTGGGCTTCCTCTAAACCCTTAATTGAAAATAAACTAGATAGCTGCCAGTATTGTTTCCTCCGGAAAATTTTTCGGAGAATCTGTAGAACACAGCTTTGATGAATGCTAGTTTCTCCAAAGAGGAATACTGTGAAGGTATTTGATTGAAGATGTAAAAGGAGGCTGTATTCCTAACGATACCACGCATAGCATACCCTTTAGAACTCACAAAGAAAAGGGATGATGACGAGGCCAGAGAAATAATGACCATTTCTTAAACTAGAAGTCCACTCGGGAAATGACCTTGGCGTCGTGAATCGGCCCACTCGACACTAATATTTGTACCTCTTTCTCAATGTATGTTTTTCGCCGCACTTGGCTCAAAGATGCTGAAATCCCAGCCAGTCTCACCGAACTCATGTACGCGAATTTAATCGAGTATGAATTTGATCACGGCATGGCGCCGTGAGGATTGCACACTATGTTCCTTCAAACGGATTTGGCTCATTTTCTTTGATGTCCGATGACCTAGAATCCCATGCCACTCGCCCATGGTGACTAAAAGGGTGATCATTAAAATACCAATGCGCTTGATCTCTGTTCCACGTGGTATAGAATATGTGACTGGTCATATTTCACACGTGGAATAACTTAATTTCTACGTAAATATTTGGTGTCATGTTTGATTTTTCTTATCACTCTCGTAAAATAGATGCAAATAGGTATCGATGATCAATTATCAATCTAAATTTCGAATTTGTTCTTACCTTTTTACATTATTTTCAAATAGCCTACGTAGTTTTTTCTCTCCATAATGTTAGGTCGTGACACTGCATTAATTTAACGCAACGCTGCCTCTGAAATTGGCCGGATGTCTGGCCTTACCCTTTGACATATTTCCATTCAACAAAGGGCTCTCTTTACGTTTTCTACAGCGGGGATATAACGCCTTCTCTGTATTCCTTCACCTAACACCATTTAGTATTTCTCTTTCAGACCATTTAATATGAATCGAGGAAAGCCATGAGTACTGTTTTTTTAATTTAGCAGTTTTCCATTGGAGCATTCCTGTGTTTCGAACTCGTTTTAAGAGCAGGAGAAAGCAAATATTAGTGGGGACGTGAAATTGCTTAGACTTCTCGAAAATTAGAAGAGAAAAATTTGAGAATCTCATTTTTACCTCAGGTGGAACTAAAAATACGGCGATCACGTTCCGTCGAGAACGGGTACCGCGAGCGGTTTTCCTTCAACACCTGCGTCAGGTCTCCCAATCGAAGGTTCTCCTCGCGGCCACCGCCTCCGATGAGGCGTCTTTGCGCGGGTAGGAGGAGGGAGGCAGGATGCTGGGAGGGATGAAGGCGGGCGGGGTGGTGTGAGATGCTCGGGGGTGCCTGGCAACTCGAACTTCAACAAACACGATCAGACGCACAGCGCGGTTGCTCCTCTGAGAATTCCACGCAAACCGCCAAATAGCGCTTTCATTTCCTAGCGTGGGCACGTCAAAATGTTGCAAAGCACTAGAAGGGTGTTTGGAGAATCTTCGCCTTTCTCAAATTCGAGGCGGCTATTCGTGCCTATCGATCTGCGTCGGAGGTACATACTTTCGCTGTAGGTACAAGGCAGTGGATCGACGGCTGAGCGGTTATCTCTTAATTTCCTTCAGACGATGAGCAGGTAAGTCCTTGCACGTAAAACGTAAAGCGTTTTCCAGACCATCGAATTCAGTTGAACTGGAAGAAAAAACACTCAAGTTAAAGTAACTATTGTCCTTAAATTGTTGGTGGTTTAGGGTTCATTTTTTAACTTTTTGGTGCTATCTTATGATTATATACTATGATGGCTAAGGTGAATACTGTCTTATGTAACCATATTAATTTGGACTTGGTACGTTTTGAGACATAATTTCTGTTTGATGCGTGTAGTCGTAGATTTCAAGCTTGGATGCCTTTAAAATAAATTAGCGTTTAACAAACATTCAAGAAGGTGCAAGCATACAATGAGTGTTTAGCGTAGAATAATAGGTAAAATTATAGGGAAATTATTGAATATATAATCATTCTTTGAAAGGAAAACGGTGCAAGCACTTTCAACTCTCCTTCGCCACGTAAGAATCAAACAGGAATTTCCGAACGGTAAACCCCAAGGTCCCAAAAACGCGTGGATAGATGACAAATGCTGTTATTTCGTTTAGTTGAGTTAATGAGCCAGCCAATCTGTTAAATAGATATAAGTACTTGGTATTGGAAATAATTGGATGATTACAGCATCATGATAAACATCAGTAAAAATGCTCAATAATACAAAAAAGGTCAGTTAAAAAAACGGTCAATTCAACTTTGCATTCTAATTAATACGTAAACGCGTCCTTGTGGAAAATAAGATAGAATATTGTTACAAATATCAAAGTTGAGTTGCAAATTAGAAAGTCAAATTTATAAATTTTAATTTTCCAGTATTGTAATTGTAAACAATGGAAATTGTTACCGTCACGTAAAACTTATTATCTAATGGCATCAATAATAAGTGGTTTTTCAAATTTTTTTCTTAATAATAGTACAGAAAGGTTTTCTTTCTCCTTAACGAGAATGAACCAAATAAATATGAGTGAATGCGTTCGTTAAAATTCTGATTATTTGTTTCGTGCTGATTCTATTAAGTTCTCACGATTACATTCTAACGCTTTTTGAGCATGGTAAACACTACTTTTCAAATGATGGTATCATGTTCACGGTGGCTGAAATGATGAAAAAATGGTATATTTCCTTTTTCTTGCAATTGCGATGTTTGAATTTGAATAGTGAATAAGACCCTCTGGAGAGAATTTTTTTAAATTTAAAATTTTACTTTTATTCGAATTGCTGTTCTCTTTTGTACCGAAAATAAACCGATCAAAAGTTCTCCCTGATGGAAATAGTTGGCTATTGATGGAGAAAATTGTATTTCGTATTGGGATAAAATTGGTTTATTCCTCAAGTTTAACTCTTTTCAGCAAATTCGCAGTTCGTTTTGATAAAATGACTCGATTCGTGCGGTCATTTCCACTGGATTGACGAAGAAGAGGCTTGTAGGAGGAAATCGGTTGCACTTGGCGAATAAAAGCAGAGGATCCATCTTCTCGACAGGGAACACATTGGATTTGAATTGCCCTCCGAACAACCTTCCGGTTGAATCAGAACGAATGCCACTGAAAATCTTGCTTCCCTATAATCTAACATGACGTTTTGGCGCCTGTGGCCCGTAATCCGATACATCAATTAGTTCGATGTCACTGTGGATCCTGCGACCGTTGAAAAATTGTTCATTCGGTTTTTCTTGTAACTTGGATGGCTTCTATGTGGACTCACTTGATATGATCTTAAATTATGAAGACGTATTTTTATCGGTACAATTTGATATTTATAATAAAGTGGAATATGAAAGCGGGAAATTTGAGGTAAAAAATACATACGGGACGAAAGATTTTTGTCCATATCATGGCTTCACAAAGAATTGAGTGCAGAATGCTATTGAAATTATTTACTCATAGTAGCCAACACTTTTTTCAACTTCCAATTTGGTTAAACATCGTAGTACGTCACCGTTTGAAATATTATATGACTACTTGGGACGCTCGAGGATAGAGAAAGTATAATGTTAGGTACTTAGAAAGGCTATTCATGAGAAATGCGAAAAAGATCACGTGTTCATGTTGAAATTACATGTAATGTGTTATTTAAAACAAGTATTTACTGCACCAGTGTTAGGTAAAGACAGGAATGAGATGTTGGATGCTATTTGCTCATAATATTAAACATAAGATAATGTAAAAATTTCTTATGAATAAAATCTTCATTCAAACTTCCTAAAATTGGACGAAAATAATGATTTATATCTAACGAGATTATATTGGGCTATTATTTGAAGTATTTTAGTTATTAATTTAATTGAATTGATATTTTTATGCGGCTCATCGTATGCAATACTCGAGGGGAGTTAACGGTTTTTCTTTATTTATATATAATATGTATTGAAGTGTAACTGTGCCATACGTACGTGATAATTCATAGCAGTATTAAATGAATGTTAATACTAAAAATATGACCTGCATTTTCCAATGGCACTTAATTTGCATGTCGTGACTTAACGATGGGCTGTGTATAGTTACCTTTGCCCAGGTTCACCGAATGCCACGTTATTTCATTCGGCATTTAAAAAGATTCAAATGACGGATTAGTTCAATATATAGCATTTTTTGACCATTTAGTCATTGATCTCAATATTAGGCAAACTAGACTGCACTAGACATTAGATTGAATCAAACAAAGCAGCCAAGTACAAAGCCGTGCAATTCAAACCAACAAAACATAGTGAAAATATTTTCTCTTTGTTGGGCATTTTATTTTTATTCAAATAGAGCGCGGGATAGTTACTTCAAAAGTGTGTCTTCATCAACTCCTCAGAAGTCGCAAAGATAAGAATGAAAAGTAGTTAAGTGCAAGGTCTTTTTATACGTAATATAAGTTTTTAATTATATTTGTTTGTCGTAATAGTCCGCCCAAAGCTCGTCCTAAAGCAAAGTCCTTATACTAGATGGCATTATCCCTACCCTATATGATGGCATTTTGTATTAGGTTTACGACTCCTTGAACTTTTCGGCGAAAAGGTATGGGCTCATCAATAATTTTTTATTCACCGCTCACGCATCCCTCTTTGGGTAAGCATTACCCGGATCATCTGTCAGCAAAACATCTGATGTTGATTTAACGGCAAGGCATGCCAACCCTTTTTTTTTGGCAAGATGAGGGTAACAATTCCGACCCACTCAGGAGTTATATTAAACATCTCAAATCTCAAAGAGAAACAAATGAGGAAAAAGTAGATTTTTCGTTTTCAGCAGATAAATATGGTGTAAAATTAAATAGAAGCCTAAATAATTAGGACAATCGAAAAATAAACGTCCCACTAGTTCTGCCTTAAATATTGCATTTTCATTCGGACAAAGCAATAACAAACAAATAGTCCTCAAATTACCTAATTATTTTAGCATTTAACAAAGTATACTTCAGCTATTCTGTACTTTTTTACGAGATTCAGATTCAACCGTTAGTCTTGTGACACCTGTTGACGCAAGATGGAGGGTGTTTACGCATAGCCAGATTGCGAAGTTTTAGGTACATCATAATGCAGTGAAAAAAGAGGAAAAGGAATCATTTGCTTTTAGGCACGCCCCACTTCTATCGCTTTTGAATGACGGTGATGCTTCAACAAATATTAGATCATCAACACACATTAGGAAGAAAGTCGGTATATAATGAAACTATCATGTTCACCGTACCACTATTCAATTTTCCTCTGAATCGAAGTTTCTTCTGGAATTAAAATTGATATAAAGTTGAAAAATGATACGAAATAAAGATTGAAATGGATTTTTGGATGAGGCATTTGAAGCAAAAGGAAGTTATATGTCTTTACGGTATATGCCGATGAAAAATATTATGGTTTCTGCACAAGTATCTATGCATATGAACAGAATCAGTATGTTAAATTGCGTTTACCTAGTCTTTAATATTGCTCTGTTTGTACTAAAAACCATTAACGGGAGCTAGTGGTATAAAGGCGGGACTATCTTCAGTCACCGATATATCGTGCATGCAGGTTTTATCCTCACACACACACACACACATATATATATATATATATATATATATATATTATATACATAGAAAAAAAATATAAACATATATGTATATATATATATATATCTATATGTATATATATTTCTACATTTTTTACAGGTGTATATATATATATATATATATACACACATATACATACATACATACATTGTTCGCTGCTTGGCGGGATTTCGTGTTGGAATGTGTGTTTGTATATATATATATATATAAATGATTTCTTCAAAGTAACACGGAAGTGTTGAATAAAAAACTTCATGAGTCATATATTACCTTCCGAAGAAGACGGAGTTCGAGTCCGTCGAAATTATCAAGATATTATTGTGAGTGTTCTTTTTATGTGTTCTCGTGCTGTGTGTTACTGTCTAAGTTATATATATATATATATATATATATATATATATATATATATATATATATATATTCATTCAAATTGAAATAGAGATAAGGAAAATGGTAAAGGAACACATATAAAGGACAAACACAAGAGAGGTGGGGATGGCGGATGTGAGCAGATCACGAATGTAAAAATATTTTCCTCGACCGGGACTTGAACACCGGATCTCTCCACTTGCCGGGCGGATGCTCTAAACCACCTGAGCTATCGAGGAAGAGTACTTTTACATTGAAATCTGCGATCTTATAAAGCGCCAAAGTGCTCCGAATCATTACCCAGAAGATGGCGTTAGGGAGCTGTTACACCCACCAAAGGAGAAATTGACAAACACAAGAGGAGAATGGACAGTAGGTTAGCAAGCATACAACATCATAAAGGATAGGAACGGTGCGTTTCATGGCACGCATAGCCAGAAGAAGAGACGAGCCACATTGGCCAAATACACATTCAAACACGAAATACCGCCATATGGCGAATAAATATTCATTCAAATTGAAATAGAGATAAGGAAAATGGTAAAGGAACACATATAAAGGACAAACACAAGAGAGGTGGGGATGGCGGATGTGAGCAGATCACGAATGTAAAAATATTTTCCTCGACCGGGACTTGAACACCGGATCTCTCCACTTGCCGGGCGGATGCTCTAAACCACCTGAGCTATCGAGGAAGAGTACTTTTACATTGAAATCTGCGATCTTATAAAGCGCCAAAGTGCTCCGAATCATTACCCAGAAGATGGCGTTAGGGAGCTGTTACACCCACCAAAGGAGAAATTGACAAACACAAGAGGAGAATGGACAGTAGGTTAGCAAGCATACAACATCATAAAGGATAGGAACGGTGCGTTTCATGGCACGCATAGCCAGAAGAAGAGACGAGCCACATTGGCCAAATACACATTCAAACACGAAATACCGCCATATGGCGAATAAATATTCATTCAAATTGAAATAGAGATAAGGAAAATGGTAAAGGAACACATATAAAGGACAAACACAAGAGAGGTGGGGATGGCGGATGTGAGCAGATCACGAATGTAAAAATATTTTCCTCGACCGGGACTTGAACACCGGATCTCTCCACTTGCCGGGCGGATGCTCTAAACCACCTGAGCTATCGAGGAAGAGTACTTTTACATTGAAATCTGCGATCTTATAAAGCGCCAAAGTGCTCCGAATCATTACCCAGAAGATGGCGTTAGGGAGCTGTTACACCCACCAAAGGAGAAATTGACAAACACAAGAGGAGAATGGACAGTAGGTTAGCAAGCATACAACATCATAAAGGATAGGAACGGTGCGTTTCATGGCACGCATAGCCAGAAGAAGAGACGAGCCACATTGGCCAAATACACATTCAAACACGAAATACCGCCATATGGCGAATAAATATTCATTCAAATTGAAATAGAGATAAGGAAAATGGTAAAGGAACACATATAAAGGACAAACACAAGAGAGGTGGGGATGGCGGATGTGAGCAGATCACGAATGTAAAAATATTTTCCTCGACCGGGACTTGAACACCGGATCTCTCCACTTGCCGGGCGGATGCTCTAAACCACCTGAGCTATCGAGGAAGAGTACTTTTACATTGAAATCTGCGATCTTATAAAGCGCCAAAGTGCTCCGAATCATTACCCAGAAGATGGCGTTAGGGAGCTGTTACACCCACCAAAGGAGAAATTGACAAACACAAGAGGAGAATGGACAGTAGGTTAGCAAGCATACAACATCATAAAGGATAGGAACGGTGCGTTTCATGGCACGCATAGCCAGAAGAAGAGACGAGCCACATTGGCCAAATACACATTCAAACACGAAATACCGCCATATGGCGAATAAATATTCATTCAAATTGAAATAGAGATAAGGAAAATGGTAAAGGAACACATATAAAGGACAAACACAAGAGAGGTGGGGATGGCGGATGTGAGCAGATCACGAATGTAAAAATATTTTCCTCGACCGGGACTTGAACACCGGATCTCTCCACTTGCCGGGCGGATGCTCTAAACCACCTGAGCTATCGAGGAAGAGTACTTTTACATTGAAATCTGCGATCTTATAAAGCGCCAAAGTGCTCCGAATCATTACCCAGAAGATGGCGTTAGGGAGCTGTTACACCCACCAAAGGAGAAATTGACAAACACAAGAGGAGAATGGACAGTAGGTTAGCAAGCATACAACATCATAAAGGATAGGAACGGTGCGTTTCATGGCACGCATAGCCAGAAGAAGAGACGAGCCACATTGGCCAAATACACATTCAAACACGAAATACCGCCATATGGCGAATAAATATTCATTCAAATTGAAATAGAGATAAGGAAAATGGTAAAGGAACACATATAAAGGACAAACACAAGAGAGGTGGGGATGGCGGATGTGAGCAGATCAATATTTTTACATTCGTGATCTGCTCACATCCGCCATCCCCACCTCTCTTGTGTTTGTCCTTTATATGTGTTCCTTTACCATTTTCCTTATCTCTATTTCAATTTGAATGAATATTTATTCGCCATATGGCGGTATTTCGTGTTTGAATGTGTATTTGGCCAATGTGGCTCGTCTCTTCTTCTGGCTATGCGTGCCATGAAACGCACCGTTCCTATCCTTTATGATGTTGTATGCTTGCTAACCTACTGTCCATTCTCCTCTTGTGTTTGTCAATTTCTCCTTTGGTGGGTGTAACAGCTCCCTAACGCCATCTTCTGGGTAATGATTCGGAGCACTTTGGCGCTTTATAAGATCGCAGATTTCAATGTAAAAGTACTCTTCCTCGATAGCTCAGGTGGTTTAGAGCATCCGCCCGGCAAGTGGAGAGATCCGGTGTTCAAGTCCCGGTCGAGGAAAATATTTTTACATTCGTGATCTGCTCACATCCGCCATCCCCACCTCTCTTGTGTTTGTCCTTTATATGTGTTCCTTTACCATTTTCCTTATCTCTATTTCAATTTGAATGAATATTTATTCGCCATATGGCGGTATTTCGTGTTTGAATGTGTATTTGGCCAATGTGGCTCGTCTCTTCTTCTGGCTATGCGTGCCATGAAACGCACCGTTCCTATCCTTTATGATGTTGTATGCTTGCTAACCTACTGTCCATTCTCCTCTTGTGTTTGTCAATTTCTCCTTTGGTGGGTGTAACAGCTCCCTAACGCCATCTTCTGGGTAATGATTCGGAGCACTTTGGCGCTTTATAAGATCGCAGATTTCAATGTAAAAGTACTCTTCCTCGATAGCTCAGGTGGTTTAGAGCATCCGCCCGGCAAGTGGAGAGATCCGGTGTTCAAGTCCCGGTCGAGGAAAATATTTTTACATTCGTGATCTGCTCACATCCGCCATCCCCACCTCTCTTGTGTTTGTCCTTTATATGTGTTCCTTTACCATTTTCCTTATCTCTATTTCAATTTGAATGAATATTTATTCGCCATATGGCGGTATTTCGTGTTTGAATGTGTATTTGGCCAATGTGGCTCGTCTCTTCTTCTGGCTATGCGTGCCATGAAACGCACCGTTCCTATCCTTTATGATGTTGTATGCTTGCTAACCTACTGTCCATTCTCCTCTTGTGTTTGTCAATTTCTCCTTTGGTGGGTGTAACAGCTCCCTAACGCCATCTTCTGGGTAATGATTCGGAGCACTTTGGCGCTTTATAAGATCGCAGATTTCAATGTAAAAGTACTCTTCCTCGATAGCTCAGGTGGTTTAGAGCATCCGCCCGGCAAGTGGAGAGATCCGGTGTTCAAGTCCCGGTCGAGGAAAATATTTTTACATTCGTGATCTGCTCACATCCGCCATCCCCACCTCTCTTGTGTTTGTCCTTTATATGTGTTCCTTTACCATTTTCCTTATCTCCATTTCAATTTGAATGAATATTTATTCGCCATATGGCGGTATTTCGTGTTTGAATGTATATATATATATATATATATATATATATATATATATATATATATATACATATATATATATATATATATAACTTAGACAGTAGCACACAGCACACAGCAGATATATATATATATATATATTTTTTTTTTTAGGTAATCTACCGGTTAAGGTAGGTTTTTGGATGGACCAAACTATCAAACAAACATTTTGTGACTCCCCACCTAGCAAACTAATCTATATCAGGTCCCTCTTCATCTCGGTGTACTTCTTTCCTCCCTTCATACCGTCCAACAACCCTATCCTGTTCCTACCCTTACCTCGCTTGCCCAACATTCTCCCCTCCATTACCCTCTTCAACATTCCACTACCGCTCAATACGCCCTTCATCCATTTTTCCTGCCTCCATAGGATTTCTCTCAACAAACCCCTCTCCTCCCCAACCATTTCTAGTACTTCCTCATTTGTTTTCCTTTCGGTCCATTTCACCTCTTCCATTCTTCTCCACACCCACATTTCAAAAGCCTCCAATCTACGTCTATCCTCCTGCTTCAGCGACCACGTTTCCGCGCCGTACATAGCTACGCTCCATATCAGAGTTTTTACGAGTCTTGTCTTAACATCCCTACTCAACGTCCCCGTCATCAACTCCCTCCTCCTTGAGAAAGCCTCCTTGCCTAGCGCAATTCTTCTCCTTACGTCCCTACCACTTTGACCGTGTTGGTCCAAAACACTTCCGAGATATGTAAACTGTTCTACCTGCTCTATTTTTTCCCCGCCTATTTTAATATTTAGCATAGCCTTTTTCTTTCTGGAAAATCGCATAACCTTCGTTTTATTAATATTGATTCTCATCCCATATTTATCGCACTGAACCTCCAATTCACTCAACAATGCTTGCAACCCCTTGGCTGACTGAGCAACTAATGCTTGGTCATCAGCAAACCTAACCGATTTTACGAATTCCCCTCCGACTTTCATTCCTACCTCCAGTTCTTCCCATGCCTCTTTAATCATTTCCTCTACATATACGTTGAACAGTACCGGTGACAATGGGCAACCCTGCCTTACACCTCTTCCTAACACTGCCCATCCGGACTCTCCGTTCCCCACTCGCACCTGAGCAGTCTGAGACATGTACAGGTTGCGGATCCTCCGGTCCCTCCAATCCATTCCTATTTTCTGCAATACACGCATTAATTTTTCCCAATTCACTCTATCAAACGCTTTTTCGAAATCTACAAAACAGGCAAAAACGTCCTGATTGTATTCTATATTCCTCTCGACTAGTGATCTCATTACTGCAATGGCATCACGCGTACCTCTTCCTTTCCTGAACCCAAACTGATCATCCCCTAAGTAATCATTTGCCTTACTCTCTATCCTTTTGTTGATGATCCTGAGAATAACTTTAGCTGCGTGGGATATCAAACTTATTGTTCTGTAATCCTCACATGACGAAGCCTTTGCCTTTTTTGGAATAGGAACTAACACCGATCTCACAAAATCTTCCGGCCAGATTCCTTCCTCATAGATACTACGAATCAGTCCATATATGGCCTTCTTCCCACCTTTCCCTAACCATTTCAACATTTCTACAGGAATATTGTCCACCCCCACAGCCTTATTTGCTTTCATCTCCTTTAATGCCCTTTCTATTTCATCGTCGAGTATGCCTGGACCTAAGCTATCTTCTTCTACCTCATATATATATATATATATATATATATATATATATATATATATATATATATATATATATATATCGATGATGCGGAAGTACTCACAATAGCAATATAACTTTTGGGCGGCACAATAGAACACAGAATAAAACAGATAACACGTAAAAGGACACTCACACTGTAGATGATTTAAGCTTTCGGCCTACTCCGAGGCCTTCTTCAGGTCAGACTGCTTTTTTAATAAAATTTTGGAGATAAAAACAGTTTTGGAAAGGGAATGCATTTTTGGTCAGGACGACAGTGGCGAGATTGAGGAGAAATTCGGTTGAGGGGCACTGGGGTGGGGGGCGTAGAGAAAGATAGTGTCGGAGGGAGGATAGGGAGTCTAGATAACCTTCTGCATGGGGAATAGAAGTATAGAGGGAGGTGACGTCGATGGTGGCCATAAGCAGGTTGGAGGTGGAGGGAATGGAGACAGAGTTTAAACGGTGGAGGAAGTGATACGTGTCTTTCTATATATATAATATATATATATATAATATATATATATATAAAATATATATATATATATATAAACCATAAGCATAGTAATCAACCCGAAGGTCGGTTTAGTAGGTAATGGTAGAGCTCACCCATGTACCAAGCCCGACGGCGTGTGAATATTCACACATCAGGGTAGGGGGGCCAGTTCCTTTCCCTGTGCCGGTTATGGTTTCCCAGGAAGATCTGGTACCCGAAAAATCAACAAATGCAGGTGCCAAAGTGCCTTGCCCGGGAATCGAACCCGGGACCCTCCGGTCAGTAGTCCAACGCTCTACCCACTAGACCACTGCGACCAGCATATATATATATATATATATATATATAATACACATACATGTAGGCCTGACCTGAAGAAGGCCTAAGAGGAGGCCGAAAGCTCATACAATCTACAATATAAGAGGCCTTTTACGTGTTATCTATTTTATTTTGCGTTCTATTGCGCCGTCCAAATGGTATATACATATAGTTATTTATGCATTCCAAAATGAGTATTATATCACATCCCTTCAACCTACACAATTTTCTCTCTACCTCATAGCTGTCTCTATTCTACTGAATTCCTTCTTTTTTATGTCCAGCCGCACGTCCTTGCTGTGGCTTGCAGGGTAATTGTTAAATTCTTGTATCTTTATCTTTTGGCTATCTATGTAATTCTTGTAGATTAATCTGGTTTCTTTTTTCTATATTTTCCTTGACTCTTATTTATGGTAAAGTTTTTTTTCATGTAGGTTGGTGGTGGGGCAGGAAACGGTTGTTTCTTTAAAACTGTATTTAAGATGCCAAGAAAGTTCTACTTTACTTCCGAGAAAAATGTTTGTTTCTTGAGTTCTAGATAATTAATCAGCAGCAAGCTCGCTTATTATGCATATTACGAGGGCTCTTGCAACATGCATAACAAGAAAACAATGGGCTCTTCATGCTTTGTTGTGATGCATAAGCAATGCAATTGTTCATACCAAAGAAACGGAACTTTCTAGAAAGTTCTCCGGAATGTATTTAGTAAACTATTAGGTTCCACGAAGCTGAAGTGCACTGATTCTAGATATTCTTATCTTTTACCGTAAACAAAACAAATTTTCTATAAAACGGTAAAGATCGTAGAATAAAAAAAACTATATCTCTAAAATCTGAAATACTTCAGAATAAATTTTTAAACAAAGCCTATTATTAAATAGTTTCCCCTGAGCCTGAGACTGGCTTTCTCGAGCGATACCTTACGTATGCAGCAGTGCTGAGTAGTTCAAGTGTAGAAATCGGCAACTTACAAAAAGGTGCCTTACAAAAACAATATGCGTGGTTTTATATTTTCTGTGGAGCATCTGCAAGAGGCCATCATGTTTTTTGTAAGGAGATATGATTTGATGAACTCCCGCGATAGGACATACCTACATATAGGGGTCGCTAGATCCAAGGTTGCAATCTCTGGTTTAGGGGAAAATTGCTGAAATGGTTGGCGAGGGCACGCAAAAAAGACTCACGATAGTGCCGCTGAATGCAGTTTGCATAGCCCACGGACGGCGTGCTATCCCGCTAGGTGGAGCAATTGGCTACGGAGCGGGGGGGGGGGTAAAACATTCGTATCCGATTGTTGCTTTGTCCGGCTAATAAATTTGTACCTGGTCACCCATATCCTAATAAGTTCAGTCATGCCATAACTTTTCATAACATGTCTTAACATTTTTTCGGAGTTAACGCCTCTTTCTCCTTAGATTTTTACTTCTAACATGTTCATGGAAGATCCGGTAACCAAAATACGTGAATTAGAGTTCTCTCTTAATTATTGTCTCAGAATCTTATATGTTTACAATGGAGAGTCAATATTTCAAACTAATCAATACAAAGGGTACTTGAGGGAGTTGAAATGTTTGGATAATTAAACATGTAGGTTAAAATCGTTGAAATATATATTTTGAACTCCGAATTAGCTAAGTTTTGCAATAATAATATTAAATAATACAATGTTTTCATTAAAAAATTCATGAAAAGTAATACTGAAAATCTCTTTCGTGGTATTTGTGGGGTAACGAACGTTGCTCGGATGATGGCCATTTTGGGTAACTGACGATCAGAAAGTAGATGTTTTACTGTAATAAGAGTATGTCATCCCCATCCAAGATGTGCAGTTTTCTGGGTGTCAGATTATCCTGAAGAACCGCAGGCAGCAGAAGGGGATGAAATAGTTTACCGTTTGGTCACATGCCAAAGGGGTTTGAGCTACCTGGCCTCAAACTCTCCTCTGTCAAACCAAACTTCGGGTCAATTTCAATTGTTGTAAACGCTCGATGTGATATGGTGTGATTGCGAAGCATGCGTCATTATATTATTATTCATTAAACTCAAGTATTCATTTTTACGTAAATACGCTTAAATGCGTACAAGAGTGTTAAGTTAAAGGTTTAGGGTATTTATAATTAATTCATCTCTTACCGTATTAGTATTTGGATGTTAGAAACTACTGCAATAGTCAGCACTCTCGGCCATCATTTCATGTAAAATATCCAGTTATTTAGAAATTGTTATCCTATTATAAAATTATCTATCGCAACTCATTTAAACCCTGTTTCTTTCCAGCCCATTTATTTAAGGTTATGACGTAAATGTCTCTATTTAAGGATCACATTTAAAATCAAAGTAAAGGAATGCAATAAAAACTTAAGAGGAAATGTACCCTTACTCAGTCCCACTCACTTACGGTCTGTTCAGGAGGATGTTGGGACGTATACTCGTAGTCCTTCCTTAGGCCCATTGGGGGCACGCCGGCCGCCGAAATGAGTCTGTTAAGCACCCTCGTAACAATTTTACAAAATGGAAGCTACGAGAGAATCTGCCTCAGTGAATATAATATTGACATTTTCTGCCTGACTAAACTCTTAAAAATTCGAAGAGTGCACGTTAAATTTACTAGCGCGGAGGATACTTTCTACTCCATAGCTAAGCCTCTCAAGACTTCCGTCGTGAGGTACCAGATTCCATTTCTGGCATTCGTTAAACAAGATTTGATTTTTTTTCCCAGAGGCGTCTTCTAGTCGATCGGAGATGAAACTGCCAATCTACCTAGTCGCGTCCCGGACATGATATCCGGTATTTTTCTGCATTCAAAAATTCTCGACGACGCTTCCTTCAGCTGCTTGAAGGGGTGGATGGCAAGCGATGTAGGGCCGCTGGGATGCACGGGAGGGACGGGGGGCGATCGTGTCGCCGTCGGGTGTGATCCCTCGGGGTGAAATTTGAAAGCACATCATCTAATAATCGACACGAGTCGTTCGCTGAGGTAGTCGACGAACATCGTGCGTAGTAATGTATACGCCGGCCGGGTGGATAACAAAATTATTTACGACGGTAGAGCCGAGGGAGAATTCTTATATTTGCCCATTAAAGCGACCGGGCAAATTAGTTTGTGGGCTAAAAGGAAACACTTCCAAGGTAGTTGATCGAGACAGCTCAAGGAAAGGAAGCTTGGTGCCATTGCAAGAGCAATATTTTAAAAGCATTTTAACCGGAAAATTGTTGCAATATGTTAAGGTTTTTGCACGTTAAATGGGGAAATGTATAGAAGTCATAAGATACAATCATTTTAGGTATTATTTGTATTACTACATTACCGTATAAGGTAGATTTTAAATTAACACAGACCATACAATGGTACAACGGTACACGTAGGTTATTTGCCTCTCCCAACAAAACGCTGAGTTATCATCCCGGAATCCAACACTAAATCGAACACTTCTACATTTCTGTATATTTGCTTCCTTCATTCCGTCCAACACCCGTGTTCTGTTGGACAGAATGGAGGAAGGAAGCATACTTTATTGTAAATTTGAGATCCGAGCAGTCGCTTCACGCAAAGTTGCGGCGTAAACGTTCACGTTCTGTGAACATCTTCGAAAACTCTGAACAAGTGATATGAATATTCGTGACGCACCCAAGAAAATGTGCAAGGAAATATAATCTCTCCATATGAATCACCAATTAAAACAAAAAATGCCACAAATAAAGAGTTGAAGTGTAATGAGACATTCGACCAATTTTTAAAATATTTAATATGTTTTCGAAACGAAATTTGCGGGTCAATCTACAAGAAAATCCGAAGACTAATTATTTTACTTATAGCGGATGAATGCACATTTCTTCCTTTTGATTCTGAATGTGCCATCCACGGACCCTTACTACCTCCTTCTCTCGTGCTAATGTAGTCACCTTTCAGGGCTCTATCAAACCAATTGATAATGAAGGAACTACACTCCACTCAACCCTGTCAACCCCCATCATGTACACTCCTCTCCCACACCCCAGTAGTTCCACTCAGTATCCTATCTGGGATTCTATCCGTTCTCCTCTGCGGGCCTTCTTGGTCATTGTGTCGGGTCTTCTGAACTTTTTAAGTTTCTTAAAAACACGCCAACCACTTTCACGATAAATCGAATTCTTATTCTTTTCTGAAACCCTCCTATTTATCTTTACAACCTGTCTAGACTTTTCAATAAGTTTCACGTTTTCGTATATCTCGGGACGTCTAATGCCCTTAGATATACAAATAAGAACTTATTATTGCTATTCTACTGTTAAAGGTAGCTTTTGGATGGTTATGGACAATACAATGATACATATTTGATCTCTATTAACGGAATACTGCCTCCTTTACCATTCTTCTTTTGCTCAGTTTGCTTCCCTAGTCAAGTTTTTTATACAACCCTATATCATGCAAAAAATATTGTAACGAGCATTAGCGGATGAGTTCATTAAAAGTTACTGTTACAGCATCCCCTGCAGTTTCTTAGAATTTTACAACTCTTTATACTTCTTTCTACCTTGCTCTGTTGCTACATTCTTCAATTTTTTTCCAAATTTTCCTGGTCTTTTTCCTATTTACTGTTCTTATGGTTTCGTTTGCAGATTTCGACATCCCTTTTTGACATGTTTATTCTATTGTAACCGACTCCTGTCCCTCACTTAGTATTCTCTTCAGTCTGCTGATTTTCCTTTCTAATTTTCCCGTTTGGTACTCCTGTATCCTATAACCTCTTAATATCTTCCCGGTTTTATCCTCTTGAATCTAACGTTAGACTTTATCAGCATTTAGTTATGATCGGTGTCCTCATCCGCTCCCAGTAATTTTAAAATTAATCACGCTGTTCCTAAATCTGTGCCTAATCACAATATTTTCTAACTTATATCTTTGAATCCCCTGCCATATTCCATGCATGCCCACACCTATTGTGGAGTTTAAACCAATCATGTTGATTAAACCCTGCCTCCATCGTAACGAAGTTTTCTCCCCCGCGGTCATTTCTTGTTCTTATACCGAAGTCTACTGTCCTACTACCATAGCTCCTTTGGGCCGCCTAACGTTCTAACCCTGTTACTTACGAATTATTTTATACTACGGGCACCTATAACTATTTCTTTTAATTGATCATATACCCTGTCGACGTTTTGCTCTCCATGATTGCTTTTTTGTACGAATACCTGAATTACGGCCAAGTAAGTTGTTCAACTTTTACATCTACTACTAGCATTGTGTCATTCACCTTTGTTTCCTACGTTTATTCGTTTCTATCTACATCTATTTAATTCCCAGCAAGTCGCCACATGGGGGGTGTTAGTGTACCCCCCGTAATTAAGAAAAAATCCGCAATGTAAAGCCACAAATTTACACAGTCCAAAAACAAAACATGTTATACATTCATGAAAAAGCCCTTACAATCCACACATATGCAAACATCCAAACTGCCAACTAACATATACATGCACCTACAAATATACCTAATGGCTTTGCAATGTTTAATTTTGTTTCGACTTTTTAATTATATGTTTTTAGTATTTCTAAAGTGACTTTGGTTTCTTACTACGAGGGTCATCCGGAAAGTAGTACCCGTTCGTGAAATAAAGACACAAAAGTAATTATTAACAAACATAAAAAATTTTATTTGAAAGAGGATACTTTAAACTACTTCTCAACATAATCTCCAAGCAAATTAAGGCATTTGTCATAACGTGTGACAAGTTTCTGTATTCCTGCTGCATAGTCCTTCGCCGCCAGCTCATTGAGATACAGGGTCACTCCTTCTTTAAGTTCTTCATCGCTGTCAAATCTTTTTCCTGCCAAAAAGTCTTTAAGCTTTGTAAAGAGATGAAAATCTGAAGGGGCCAAGTCCGGGCTATACGGTGGATGGTCGAAAGTTTCCCATTTGAATTGCTGCAGAAGTTTTTGTGTTATCCCAGCTGCATGAGGCCTGGGGCATTGTCATGAACGAGAATGACACCAGTAGACAATAGACCTCGCCGCCGATTTTGTATTGCCCGCCGTAATTTCTTTAATGTTTCACAATACGCATTGGCATTAATAGTGTCTCCACGGGCCATAAAATCAATAAGCAATACACCTCGTCGATCCCAGAAAATGGTTGCCATGAGTTTCCTGGTGGACAGAACTGTCTTGAATTTTTTTGGTTTGTTTGGTGAATGAGCATGATGCCACTCCATTGACTGTCGTTTACTCTCAGGTGATGCATAACAAACCCATGTTTCGTCACCAGTAATTATGCGAGTCAAGAAAGAGTCTCCTTCATCAGAATAACGTCCCAAAAACGTCAGTGCTGCAGCCATACGCTTGGTTTTGTGCTCATCTGTAAGCATGCGAGGGACCCATCTTGCACACATTTTTGCATAATACAGATGGTGTTTAACAATTTCATGAACAATTGTTCGAGAAACATTGGGAAAATGCTCACAGATGTCATCAATTGTGACGCGCCGATCGTTCCTCACGAATTCGTCAACTGAGCTCACCAGTTGGTCTGTAATGACAGACGGTCTCCCCGAACGCTCATCGTCGTGTGTGTTCCCCCTCCCCATGTTGAAGTTGCGACACCACCGCCGAAGAGACGACTCGTCCATTACATTGTCTCCATACACCTCCTTTAATTGGCGATGAATATCACTTGGGCGAACGTTTCTTGCATTGAGGAATTTAATCACTGCCCTCACTTCACAACTGGCGGCGTTCTCAATTTTTTTAAACATTGTAAACAATCACAGAAACAACACAGGCAATGCTAGCGTCACGCAACTTGGCTCAGAGAAGGCAGACAAGCCACTGAAGCTATCTGACCTCGTCCAGCGGCTACTCGCGTCGTCAGCACTTCATGCGGCACGAACGGGTACTACTTTCCGGATGACCCTCGTATTATGTTTCTTGATTGCTCGGGGAGAGAATGAGTATTTGTACAGCAATCTTTCTCCCTCAGTTTATCTTTGTGGTCTGACTTACCTAAGTAATGTAAGGCCATAATAATTCCTTTAGTGTCATTGTTAAACTTGTTTGTTTTGAATCTTTCTAAAAGTCTAAGTCTTGCTTAATGTATTCGTGTCTGGAGTGGATCCTAGCCTAAATCCCCTAAGAGATCTGTCACAATTGTGTTCTCATTATAACAATTTTAACGAATCTGGAGTATTTTCTCTGGAATTTACCTAAGTCTTTTTACCCAATTTTCTCCCAAGGAACCCAAATACTTGCGGCATATTCCAAATGAGGTCTAATTAGAGCAAGATAACACCTCTCTTTAACTTTCTCATTACATTTCCCTACCACCCGTTTTGTGATGCCGAGTTTCTTTAAAGTTGATCTGCATATTGCCCTGATATGTGCTCCCCATGAAAGGCGTGGTGTTAGAACTACCCACAAATACTTAAATTGATTGGCCGTAGTTAGCACTGAACCCCCTATTTCGTAGTTTATGTCCTGTTCGCCTCTTCCTTTGTTTAAAAATTTCAGAACTGCGCATTTGTGTACATTAAGCAATAATCGCCATTCCTTGCACCAATCCGAGGTTGAGTCTGGGTCTCTAGAGAGTAGCTCGCGAGCTATATGGTTCCTTATTTCCCTGTATACCACCGTGTTGTTAGCAAATAACCTGAGATTGCTACAAACGTGTGTACTTATGTAATTAATGTATATTAAAAATAGAAGAGGCCCTATTACACTTCCCTGGGGGACGCCCGAAGCTACTTCTCGATCCGTTGAGCACAACCCATCGATGACTACTATTTGTTTGCGATTTGAAAACAAGTCTCTAATCCAATTAATAATTTTCTAATTGATACCGTAGAATTTAAGTTTGTGTAACAATTTATTGTGAGGGACTTTATGGAAGGATTTTTTGAAGTCTAGGAATGCTGCATCGACTTTTGTGGCATTTTCTCCCGATCTTAGTATATCGTGAATGAAAAGACTTAATTGTGTTTCGCAAGATTTGCTCTTCCGAAATCCGTTCTGGTTGTGGCTTAGTATTTTCCTACTATCAAGAAATCTCATAATGTTACTGACAATAATGTGCTCTAATATTTTACAAGAGATCGATGCTAAAGAAGTGGGTTGGTAATTGGTTGGTTTATGCCTATCGCCCCCTTTTTAGATGTGAGTTATATGGGCTAGCTTCCAGTAACGAGGTACAGAGCCTTCTTCTATCGATTTTAGAAAAACCATTTCTAACAACGGGGCAATGTCTTCAGCTAATTCCTTTAATATTCTAGGAGATATTTCTTGTGGACCAGGAGATTTGTTTGCTTTGATACTACGGAGCAAATGTTCTATTCCCTTTTTGGTAGGTATTATATCGCTCATGTGTTCCCCGGCTGGGTGTGGAGGATCGTTCGGTGCGTTTGTGTCTTTATTGTAGACGCTCTGGAAAAACTTGTTTAAAATATTTGCTTTTTTCACGCTGTGTGTAATAATTTCTCCGTTTTCCGTCTCTAAAGAATGTACAGTTGGATGTTTACCATGTATTTCCCTAACATAGACCCAAAATAACTTTGGATTTTCCCCAAGATGTTCGCTTAGCATTTTAGATTTAAAAGAGCATAAAGCTGTGCGCATGATACTTTTTGTTTTACAAAGTACATTATTTAAGTTTCTGCTTGGATAAATTCACATAAACTATATCATTACTATTTAAACTCTTTTTTAAAATCTGATTCTAACCTTCTTTCTCGTCTTAATATCGGTCTGACTTCCCCGTTGTGCCATCTAGGTTCCTTACTGTCACATTTAAGTTTGAATAGGATGTACGTCTTCATTTCTTTACGCAAAATATTTAAGAAATATTTCCAAGTGTTCTCTGTATCGGTTGTCAGTGTTTTTGCCTTGTTTTCTGGTAATTATTTTTTTTAAATATTCTCGTAGAACGTTAACATTTGCCTTATTCAATAAATATACCTTAAGCTTCTTTGTTTATTTTTACGAACTTAGTTTTTAACTCTACAAAAATAGCTTTATAGTTACTGATTCCGCCCATTATTTTAATGTTTGTTACGATTTTGTGCGTAGAAGTCGCAAAAATATCAAGTATGCTGGGACCCCGTCTTGTTGATTTAACAATTTGTTCTAAAGAGTGTTTTCTGCTTTTGGCAGATTTTCCTACGCAATACGTGCTCAAATCAATTGACGAGAGATTTTTATCACCAGCGATTATAATAATACTTTTTCTGTTTGTTGCTGAGATTGGATTTTCCTCAAGATGTTCGCTTAGCATTTTAGATTTAAAAGAGCATAGAGCTGTGCCTATGATACTTTGGATTTATGGTCGTCGAGCTTGTGTAGAAAATCTTCATTAGAATCTGTAGGTCTGTAAAATGAGCTAACGGATAGGCTTCTGTCGTTATAGTCCTTTATGTTGGACCTAACGTCCCTTCTACGGTGTAAGGGTTTTTGAATGGATGTATACCATGTTTTATTAGTGGACTGTATACATTTGTGGCTTTTGCATGCAGTTTTTTCCTAAATACGGGTGGTACCCTAACAGCCCCCTCCACACACCCTTGTGGTGGCCCGCGGGGTATTAAGTAGATGTATATGAAACGCTATGTCATTTTCGTCGCATTCTTATACCTTTATGTGTCATATCATTCCCACTCTCGCTCTTCTTTTCCCCTCTGTTTATATTACTCAATAACTGTCGCTCCAGTAATTCTCGTTATCTTTCCATTTCACCTAGCCCAGCCTTAAAATAACTTAATTTCCTTCCCTCACTCTCCCAATTGATAATTTCTTATTTATTTTCCAGTAATATCGTAATGACATTCCTAGTCCTAATGGCAATTAGCTCAGTCCTCTTGCGTCTCCTGTGCTGCTGCTGTAAAGTTGTCTTTGTAGAGGTATCATGAGATAACTACAGGAGCCTCGACCGCTACCAGGCACGAGACACAGCTGATTGAGCCGGGTCCCTTAGTTGCCGGACTCATATGCAGTTCAGTGTCCGTTATTGTTTCGTGGGATAATTGAATGATATGGTTTTCCGAGGTTTTTTTAAATTTTGGGTAGAAAGGTCAGAAAAGCGGGAACTCCTGTGGCTGTAATGTCACTACTTACCAATTGTAATATTGTACAACAATAAATGATGATCATAGTGACACTCTCTTCAGTAAATTAATGCAGAAGGGGACATATTTGGAAATCCATATTTTCACTTAATTGTAATTAACTGTTTACAATTAATTCTGTTACGTATTGGTTAATGGGAGCCGTTAAACCCAAGTAGTGATTCTCCTTAGATCACACACGGTTTGAGGAACTGTGTCAGCTTTGTCATTATTAATAAGTCTATTTATTATCTTATAACTTCATCGTTGGTGGTGAAGTAATACGGTGAAGTAATTTTCCTTTTTGATCGAAATTTAAGGGGTGACAGAATGTCGGAAAGAGAGTTTGATTACTGACTTAACGACCCAGGTTCTCATCCGGTTGACTCTGAACCCCCTCGGCTTTACTCAATATGTGTGCAGAATGGAGATGGGAAAGGATCTCTCCGTCACTCCCCCCCCCCTCCTAGGTAGGTACTCTGAACTCTTGAACTTCACATCACGCCATAGCACTTAGGTTTAGGTTATCTCTACCCTCACCTTTGAAAATAATCCTTGATCACCGCGATTTTTTTAGCTTGTGAAGTCCGTTGAAGTTTGCCACCTCTGAGCAGTATTCTTTGGCATGTTGTCATAGAAAATTAACTGAAACAGCAGAAAAGTAACTGAAGAACAGATAAGGGTTAGGATGTATATGCCGCTTCTTCTGACTAGGAAATAGGGTGGCGTGTTCAGAGTTGAAGAACGTCTCGATTATACAAGAAGAAAAGTTTTACTGGAGAGATTTTCTTGTCATTTGTGAAGGAGGTATCTGTTGTGAAATATGCCACAACGTACGAAATTTATATTATACAGCACGAGAGCACATAAAAGGAACACTCACACGTAATATCTTGATAATTTCGACGGACTTGAACTCCGTCTTCTTCGGAAGATAAGATAGGGCTCGAACTCCGTCTTCCGAAGAAGACAGAGTTCGAGTCCGTCGAAATTATCAAGATATTACGTGTGAGTGTTCCTTTTATGTGTTCCCGTGCTGTGTGTTGCTATCTAATTTTTTATTCAACACTTCCGTGTTACTTCGAAGAAATCATCTGTATATATATATATATATATATATTCCCTTGCGGTTCTTCCCATTCACCTTTTCCAACATTGACAAGTAGAAAATCTTGACACATTTTTCAATTCTCGAATATTTTCGGTGGAGGCCGATTCTGACCTTTAAAAAAATAAATTCCTTTACCGTGCGGAATGAACCCCGCCAAAAAGCGCATGCGGCAAAGGTGATCGCACAACCGCCGATTTTTTGGTACCATTGACTGGCATTTCGACGCGAAGAGCAAGGAGATCGAATAACCCCCAAAATAGGATGTCTGCCCCGCCTTCCGGTGGCGTCACCGATGACGGATCAATGTCGCCACTATCGACGGCGATCATCCTGGAGTCATCAGTTGAGCAATAGAACACATGCGTGATCACAATAACTGAGGTTTTCATTTGAAAGGAAATATCTGGCATGGTATCGTCAGCGACTTGTTGCTATACAGATGTGCAGGAGCTCCCAGCCATATAATTACTGTGATTAATAGAGAGTTTTGATTAGTTTTTCTGACGTAAACAACTGCATTCTACCCGAAGTCTGGTTGGATGAGCAAGGAGAGTGGAGCGCTCAGCTCAGTAAACCTTGTGGCGTGTGAAATGCACGTTGAGGTGGAGGGGAGCGGACGATCCGTTCTTTGTGCCACCTGCGGTCTCACACATTCCGGTGCCTAGTAAATCAGACAGGGTACAGTGGAGTTGTGTAAAGACCTCAATCGGATTTGAACTGGGAACCTCTGACAGGTAGCAGAACGCTCTATTCACCATGCTACCACACCCCCTTTCCTTGATGAACTTATAATTTTGTTAAATTGCTTATTTCAGGCATGATACAGTGGATTTAAAACATTACCGACCAATAGAATCACTTTTTTACGATTCGAAAAATTTATTACGGACCAAGAACCGATGTCCATAAATTTAAAAAAATGTAGTACATTGTCCTCAAGATGATATATTGCATAGAAATTTAGTCAGGTAGTACATTTTTTAACTAGTGGAAAATGAAAAGTAGTCATACATTTGTTACTAGAAATTCAACTGCGTATCGTTTCCCCGACCAAAACTTGCATGTAACTTCCTCGTGCAGCAATTCAATGTGTCGTCGAAATCAACATCCCAAACGGCTTAATTCCCCTAAGAGCATCGAATGTGGTTTCCAGCACATCAATAAGAAAAGATGTGATGGTTGATAAGTCAGAATTCATTTGGTAAATGTGATGTAATGAATGGGGCTCAGCCATTGCCTTTCCAGCGCGGGAAATCGTGGCCCACACGATAAGAAACGATCTCTGTCGGAGGGATTTAACTTTGATGGATAAAGACGAGCCTTGTAAGCTCCACATTGGTCGGAAGTCGATGGGGATATTGTCCAACGCACCTCCAGTTTTAGGTCATTCGACGTCAACGACATGTGAGGGTTCTCATGAAGAACGCAAAAATATTATAAATTTTTCAGGGTAAAATATTAATACAAACCATGAATTGGCTGTGATCCAAAGGTTTAAGGTGGCCATTAGCGAGAGGTTGGGTGGGACCGAAGTAATTGGGGGCAGCGGGTGGTGCTGTATTTGGGACGGCGGGCATCAGGACATGGTGGTTAAGGATGGGGGATTATGGGAGCAGGGGTTAAGAAAGGGGGAGAGTGGAGGATGGGAAAAGAAAGAAGGTTAGAGACCGGAAATTTTTTAGTGAGAACCGGGAAATGTTTGAGTATGAAATGCTCATTTAGAAATACGCCGCGTCCGGAATCGATTAATGCCACCGAAAAATTGATTTGTTGAAAAAGAATAAAAACAACTTGAAGAACAGGTGAAGGCAATAAAAATATAAGTCATATTAAGTTTGGGCAGATGTTGAAATAACCTCCACCGAAGAAATATTATATGTGACAGTTTCTCAATGCTGATATTACAAGATTTTTTCTTCTGAATCGCCATTTCAAATAGATAACATTACGAAGGTGGCTTTTGATTGTTGTCTATATTTTGGTTGCTAGAGCTGGAGTGGTAACTTTTTGCCACTATAATTTGTGAGATATATTATCAATATATATATATATATATATATATATATATAATGCAAATGGAATTAACACTAGTAAACAAAAACACAGAAAAACATATGAAAGAGAAACTCACTGGGTGTCGAATTTTCGGTGATCTATCCACCTTTCTCAAGAGAAGGAAGAACTTTTTATCCTTCCTCCTCTTGAGAAAGATGGATAGGCCACCGAAAATTTGAGACCCAGTGAGTTTCTCTTTTATAAAGAAAACATTTTCAAGCTTAACTTTGTGGAATTCCTTCATGATGAGGGTAAAAAAGGAAAAATTTACACTTCCACACACTTTTAATGCAATACGACCATGGTTTCGATGCTGCGCATAATCATCTGGTACAATACAACGAAAATTTTCAACTTATATAGTCAGGCGCCAGGTAGGGGAAGTGAACTTCAGGGTTGACCAACCCTGAAGCCGATGCACGAGTCGGGCATCGAAACGTCGGCCGACATGGAACCCCTGACCCGGTGGAAGACCCGAGAATACTTCATGAAGCAAATACGCGGGGAAAGAATCATATCTTACATCTTTTCGCTGCAAAAATATCTCGAGCATAATGATTTCATTTAGAGAAAATAGCGTTCTGATTGTTGCATGCGAGACTACATTGTTATTGATTTCTAGGCAAATTTGTATTTTTTTAAAAATACGGCTTCATGGAACCAATCCGAAAGGCTGCCTTCCTTTGTTGGTATTTGGAAGAGGAAGCGAGTTGATTGGAATTTAGAAATGCCAACAAAAATAGCCTTAGTCTTGTGGGAAATTTTTTTTGATAGAACATACATTTAAAAAAAAATCTAAGTACAATTATTGGAGTAGTTTTGGTATATCGAGAAAGACTCTTTCAATTTTATTCTCTCTTGTTGCAGGATAACGTAATATTTCGCCATACTTGATCCTCTCCGAGCCGAATTTAGACACAGTCGCGAGTTCTCATTTCCGGGGAAGAATCAAATTTTCCCTCCGGAGGAGGAGTACACCATCCTCGACGTCTCGAAGGTAGAGTGAACGGTTTAAAAAAAAGATCCCCGTTCGACCTCACTGTCGAGTGGCGACGAGGAGAGAGAGAGCAGTAGTGCGGGGGGGGGGAGGATTCGTGCGTACATTGATGTCGGCGTCCCACCCACCCACGCACGGCCCCTCCGCTAATGATTTTTGACCCTTTCAGGCTGCGCGAAAGGGCATAGGGAAACAAAAGGAGACTAAATTTGAATTGCGTACGGAGCTCCACGTCCACCCGAACGGAGCTGCACTCGACACCGAACGGGAACAACACTTTGTGCCGGGAATATTCTGTTTTGGACTGATGGCTTTCAGGAGCAAAGGACGAAATTTTACGGTCGAAGCATTTGCAAATTCAACGGATTAATTGCTAACCACCCACTCCCAATACCCCACCTAAGCCCCTTCCACCCTTTCACGAACCACGCATGAGCAATCCTGTTACTCACCCTCTAGACTATTGGATTTCTGGAGTGGGATCGTAGTTTCATAGAGTGGAGGAAATTTTAGTCCTCGTCATCCGGTCATTTTATCGGAATTCCGTATAAGCCATTTTCCCTGAGGTCATTTTTTGTGAATGAACATGGATGCACGTGTAATCACTAGTGTTAACATTTGTACTTGAAACAATCCGTTGCGGATTTCCTGTTGTTTTGTTCGGGCCATCATAGGATTCAGTTAATTTGCAATTGAATGCAAAGTCCTCGTTATTTTCGTCTTTGATGAATGAGGGTTCAAAGAGAAATGCTATTGTGAAATTCTTTTTATTTTCAAGTACCTCTACTACGTGGATGGTTCAATAAATCTTTAGGAAACAATGAAAAACAAATCATTTTGGATGGATTTAAAATTTTTTTTCAGAATAATTCCCTTTGACCTCGATACACTTTACCCAGCTTTTCTCTAACTTTTTTGAGCCGTCCAAAAAGTGTGATTTTGGAAGATTCTCAAAATAGGCATAGGTGTTGGTGATGACCTGAATCGATTGCCACCGGACAATTTTTCAAAGTTTCAAATTTAAAAAAGTCCTTGGGGGGCAAATTTGTTGAATACGGTGGATATTGTAATAATTCTAACTTTAATTCCGTAATTTTCAACATCGAAACTGCACAGATGTGCACCCGCACATTGTCTTCATGGGTGATAATTTTTTTCTTTGCTTGATGAGGACCTTTATTATTGATTTATTCGCTCAACCCGTGCAAAAATACTCATAATGCTTTCCATTTATCATTTTTCCTGTTGGCAAATAATCAATGCAGATGATTTTGCGTGCATCCCAAAAAACTGTGGCCATCACCTTGTCGGTCGATTCGGAGCCAGATCACCTTTGAAAACATACTGTTCAACTGTTCCAATATGTCTGGAATGTATTAGCATACGAATACACGCCTCGTCCATAGTTATGTATTGACGCAGAAACTTGTCAGAAGTTCAACGGAAAAGCACCAAACCAGGCTCCAAATTGCCACATGATTATGTTTATCATCACTAAGAGCGAATGTGGCACCCATTTTCGGGAGATTTTGATCACACCCAATATTTCTTGCAAAATTGAAAACACTTACCTACCAGAGAATATGCCTGAGTCTTCAACTATTTCGCGAACTTTGATTCATCGATCGCTCAAAACCCGCTCGGGAATTTTGTCAATCTTTTCGGACGAAGTCACTTCTACTGGATATTCCGAACGACATCTATCATTTGTGAATCTCCGACCACGCTTAAACTCATTTCTCCGATTGTAAACACTCGAAAACTCATGAGCAGATGTGCCATGAACTTCATCCAATTTCGTTTTAATCTCTTTCAGTGTTAGGGGTTTTAAATAGAACTGTTCAATTACCAAACGAAATTTATTTTTTTCATTTTATAAGTAAAAAAAAGTTTATTGCTTCAATCGACAATGGAAATGAAACCACACGTTGCATATTGCTGAAACTTTAACAGCAGCTTAGTTGGAGACGAGGTATACCAAAAGAAAAACTTTTCCGATACTATGAACGCCATTTCACATTTTCTAAGCATTCATTGAAGGACACACATGTTAATTTTTTATATTTAAAATTTATTATTCACGTTCCATTACACATAAATATACCTTCAATATTGACGGTTGTTTTATCAAGCTTCGGTGATTGGCCGAGTTATTAAAATTGATCCTCTACACAATGTGCATAGTAGTTTTACGCAATGTATTTTCATCACAAATGAAGGAAAATCATAATTGAAAGAGGACTGGCTTTTAAGAATGATGATATCAAATAGCACTCGATTGACTTTGTGCATATTCAGCCAGTTTTTATCTTAGAGATGCTATTGAATCACTTGACGGAAGGTTTATGGTGTTTTATCGACCAAAACAGTTTTAAGCAGGCCTCTTTCAGTTTTAAAAAGCAATAATTATTAAGGTTTAGCCCACCCTATTCGTTTTAAATTTATATGAGTTTTTCTATCAACTGTTTGGACTAAGCCTCCTTCCTTCAACCGATACTTGATTAAAAACTAGCGAACCGTCATATTCAATAACATATTGGCTGGTGGTAAAACTCAATTAATTTGATTAGGCATTATCCACATTTTCTCACATTTTCACGCGCTGGTGCTTGGCGTTTTTCTTGCGTCAAATAGACTAATAATTTTTGTTTCTTTTTTGTACTTGTATAACGATTTTAGGCATCGGCCATCAGTACTTTTCCAAAAAGTACTTTGATAAAACGTATTTCGATTTCATATGATTTCCTAATCGATATTTAACATCAATTCATCGACGAAATACCGAAGTGAGGGTGATAAATCTGACAACTATGTCTATTTTATCGGTCATTTCTTAAGCGGTTAAACAATCAATCTGTTTGCAAAGAATACTTACCGTATTAGTGTTTGTCAATTTTTGAGAGGTGTGTGGGGCACCTGTACGGGGCCAATAGGTCACATTAACCGAGTGTATGGAACCCCCATGCCACAGGCGGGACTCAATCAGATACCTTTGAAATAATATAGGGACTTAAGCATATCAGGCCGGGCCGGTTACGGTTTAAAATCGTCACATTATTGGCCATTCAGGCTCTCTCTCGACTGCAACGCCGACTCCTAACTGAAGGTTTCTCGGTGGGAAAGCAACAGATTTATTCAAATGCGCTTTAAGCTTTATGCTAAGATCATGCACAAATTTTGGATGTACGGCTCCGAAGAAAATGTTATCTTTTTTCGGAATAAGGCTGACTAATTAAAATTCAAATGTCTATAACTCCTTTAGTGTATTTCAAATACATTGCCATAATTTCGTTTAAAATACAATGCTCTAAATATTGAGCACTCAATGTTTACGTCATATGCTCAATTTCGACTTTCTTATCACCAGTCTTTCAACGCATGACTTTCCTGCTTGAATTTTAAAGCGAAAGTCAACAGGTAGTTTAATATCTACAAGGGTAGTTTTGAAGTTTTAATGTTTAGTAAAGAGAAAATTTGTAGGCACACACTTTAGTAAAAGTTAATACTTAAAATAACTGAGTTCAAACGCTTTGGTCTAACAAAGATTTTTCGATACTGAGTGAACGATGACTGTTTTATTGTTATAAGAGTTACTCTCATTAGAAGGTCAAAGAATACACTTTATTTTTTGGAAGTCCTGACCCGGTTGAAGAGCCGAGAAAACTTCACCAAGCTCATACGCCGGGAAATCACCAGATCTTACTTCAATACACTTTATTTTTGAGATGTATTGGCAGATGAATATTTTAACTAAAGCTAAAACTTATTTTCTGATCTACACTTATACTTTCCAAAGATTTCCATTTTTTCAAAAAAGTGTAATCATATCGACTCAGCAAGCGATATCATAGTTCTCACTATTATTTCAAAATACTGAAATCACCCAGCAAGCAAATCTCACGCAGGAACAACAGCAGTATCTGCCTCCTGTGGCCCGCGAGTCACTGCTTGTGGGACCGTTTGCCTTTTACTGCATGTTGTATGGCCCTCATCCTTTGGCAATTGGATCGGGTTGAAATCCAGTGGGTCGGGCAGATACTTAATACTCCATTTAGAGGATCGATGGAAAACCTTTTCAGACTTCGCGATAAATGTTCATTTTCCGGCTGGGGCAGGTATTTTGAGTTCCTAATGAGAGCATGGAATCGATTCACACCTTAAGCTTACCAAGGAACTTCACATCGCATGTCCAATTCAACTTGCGGAAATGCAACAAACAAGACCAATCCAACTCGCTTCGAAACGCACTTCCGATGCATTTACGACTCTGTTAAACTACTTTTTCATGCATCCAGTCCTGCGGACCGTTTTTACGTTGTCTCAAACCCCGTTTCATAATTGCTGTAGCGCGGGCGGAAACCGAAGACGGCGTTGACCCGAGCTCTGTGTGCTATGTTGAGAGAAGAACTAATGACAGATAGCGAACCTCAGTTTTCGATGTGCGTCCGGATTTGCTGTGCTATCTGTGGCGCCATAAAAGCCGGATGAATTTCTACATTGCTTTTCATTGACGTCCCGTCGGAAGGACGTTATTTCCGACAAGCGCTGCCAATTCCGTTTCTCCTCAGCGTAAATAACTTCAGTGGCGCATGCAGAGAATGGGGGCATTCGTGCCTATAAACCAACAAAACTGTTTCAAACAAAAGCGGCAATAGCAGAGCTTTTTTTCTTTCATTTGTCCATTTATGGACCACGTATAAAATAGTTTTTTTTTTCACGATTGTCTTTTTCCCCACTTTCTATTTGCCCAGAATTATTCGTTCTTGCTCTCTGTGTTTCTGTTCTTTCTTCTGTCCACATCAAACTTTTTTGTTTACTCTTTTGCAGAAACCCTGAAAGCTATGAATTCAATTTTCAGAACTCATTTCGGTTTCCAATTCCTTCTTGTGTTATTTTCATTTTCCTTGAGGTTTGTCTTCACTGGTGAAATGATACTGGCGTGGTGGAGGACGTAATGTGTGTTTCGCGCACAATAAAATGTGATTGATGATTTTTATTGTTTCAAATGATGGGAACTTCATATAAAAATGAAGCGGTACAATTTCTATTAAACTAAAGCCAGTTTAATGTGAGAGTATAGGGGTTGTCTGGAGTGAAAAATTAGAATTTACTCCAAGACTGGATTACAAAGTAAGTACTCTTCAATGATTCGTAGTGATACTCACAGAATATTTCCTTTACGTATGTATTTTATTTCAAAATATTTGCTATACATGTAAATGCTGTTCGCAACATCCCTAAAATGTCTCTTTTATCTTGAAATTTTAATGCAGGTACTAAGCGTAATCTGATGAATTTCAATCACCATATAATGACTTCATACAATTTCCTCATTATGTTTCTTGCACATGTTTTATCTTGTTACCCTACAAAAGGAGAAAACGCGTTGGGTTCGGTGATAAACCATCTACTTTATGATGTATTACAATTTTTCCGCCGGGTATTGCATACTGATATTTCAAGTTCCGTGTTGAGAGTTGCAACAATTCTTCTCTTGGTGATGTTCCATGTTAAACCAGGTCAATTGATGTATCCATATGCATTGTGATCAATCGCAAGCAAATAATCTCTACCGAAAGGCCGCTTTCGGTAAGTAAGGCTGAACACAGTTATATGCTACCCAGCAATGCCAGATGTGCATCCAGCAACCCTTTGAAGCACATTTCAGTCTCTAACTTCGTGACGAGTAATTGATGATGTTTTCTCACCTTATTGATACTATACATATGAATCGATGACATTGAAAAACATTTTTAAAGTATTTATTCTTTGAATATTTTGGGTAGTAGTTCATATGTACGTATGTGTTTCCTGAAAACCTGTAAATATATTTTCACATATTGTGAAAATCAATTCAGGCGTTGAGTAAACATGTCCCTGGATCGATTTTCATTTGGAATTTTCTTTTTAGATTCGTGAAATGAAAACAATTGTTGAAATTGTAAAACTAAACTGTGGAATAACGTATGATTTATTAGTATCACAAAATTTACATTTACACGCATCTCCATAGTTAATAATCATGGCATGATTAGAATTATGAGTATAATAATGACCACTATGTATATTTTCACCTGTATATTTAAAATTCCTAACTGTTTCAATTCATTTACTTATTCAGCCTTAGTCTGAAAACAGCACTTTTTGGCATTTACATCGGACTATTTACAGTGATAAAAATCGACGCGAATACAAATTCTCAACCCCTGGGTGGAGAAAAACCGACCCAGGTGGTAATGCGTACCCTTGCGCGTACCCTTGGATTGGTAGACGAGGACGTTACCCCCGCCGCCACCGGGGCCGGTAAATTGAATTGGCTTTTCATTTTCGATAAAACACCATGGATATATATTCTTGTGATGAATGCCTTCATGTCATTTGCATTATAGTTTATTTAATGAGTTGGTAGCTTCGATATTTGTACTTTTATGTGAGGGGAGTATATTGGATTACTGCCCAAAACTCCGTCAGAATAATGTACGCTAATGGGATATCACACTTCTGTAATGGCACAGAGAGTAGGTACCATTGATTATTCTTCTAGCTTTTATGATTTAGTGCCATTATAATTCCACAAATCAAACTCCATAAATTTTGCTATGATTAAAACATTTCAATGTCTTTTCTTTATTGATGTTGAAGTTTGAAATTATCTCTCATCATTTTTACGGTTGTATCTTTTGGAAGAACGTATTATCAATAAAACAATCAATCTACTGTTTATTATTCACTCATCCACGACCAATTATCCCGTGTGAAAGAATGAGATATGCATGGAGTACATTCACTAGTCTTCCAGCTTACACTAGGCCAGACAAAATCCTACCTGAATTGAATAAATTGTTGGTCTTTGTATGATAATCATGAGGGGATGACAGTTGAGAACATATCTAATTGCTAGATTAAATTGAAAGCTCCACAAACAACACTATTATAGAACGACGATGTTTCAACGTATGTTAAACTCTACGATATATTTATGCCCTTCCGAGTTGTAGGACAGTTGTGGTACAAAAGGTTCCTCTAAGAACTGGTAGTGCATTGCGTATTGAAATCATTGTTTATTTATGAAGAGAAAGCCATAATTAGTTTTGAATGATAAATTCAAAACATAATGAGGATTATAAATAGAGTATATTTTTATTATGTTCTCAAAATTCGAATTCTTAATAGTATTACATATTTTATTAGCATTATCTGGATTTTGAACATGCTCCGGCGGTCACATTTTACGTTTTTCTCATTCCGATAAAATCGATTATCCGTCAGCACAACGCCCATGCCCTACAAAGGATTCCATCCCACAACTGTCTCATGCCGGTCATTGCCTTAGGCACTAGGATAATCTTAAAACTCCATACATATTTTACTTTTGGTATTATTTTTATTCCTGCTTAAAAGTTAATTAGTCTGTCACTGTGAGCCTTAAAATACGTTATTAATTAGTTTTAAAGTGGACAAATCATTAGATTTTATGACTTACACTTAAGGCTTTATATTAGAGGCTTTCATTATTTATATGTTCACACTTATTCACCGACACAATCCTTAATTAAAGATTTACACTCTATGCGCATGATTCTTCAAAACGTTGTATGTTCACGTAAATGAACAACCTGTTATGTGAGACGCTACTCGGTAACTTGAAAGCGGCTGGCGAAAACTTGGTTTTAGAAGACTCAGAATCTTCTGTTTACGGAGAATACTTTGCCGGAGGGGCGATCCTGGAACTTATTTCCGAGGTTAGATAAAATCTCGCCTTCAAGATCTCACAGTGCCACGACTGGGTTAGAGAACGAGTCGCCCCTTCGCTATCCTTGGCCCGATGATAGAGTTATTTTTCTAGTTGAATTTAAGTAAATGAATCGGAATATGAAGATAAGTCTACTCTTACGCCAGAGATTATTTGTAGGGTTATTAATATTATAAGTTATTTTTAGGATAAATAAGTTAATTACTGTACATTTTTAAGAGATATTAGGACTGGATGTGAGGAAAGTAAGATCATTTGGATTGATTTTCCAAACTGAAGTTAATTTTTTTATAAGTGCTTGATTACTAAGAATGCTACTTTTTCTTTGAAACTTCTTCACTTTTATTTGTTAACCTTGTGGTAGTCACACAGTGTACTTTATTCGGTTTTTAAAATTGCACATAAACTATCATATTTTATTATACAGTGCAAAAAGTTACGAACCAGTAAAGAAATGAGTAAGTATGTATGTTTCATACTCATAAAATATTGGGCTGCAAAGAAGCAATGTTACTAGCATTATTGCACGAGTTCAATACGTTACTGTGCTATCATAAATGTTATCGAAAATATAACAGACTTTAGCTTTCGTTACATGACATACTTAACTTATGTATGTAAATTTTAGTGGACAAATTAAGACATCATCATTATGCGTAGCTTAGAAATTGGCGGTGGGTTTTAGACAGTCCCTAGTGGTCATAACATAACATAGTATACGTCTACCATAAACTTTAAGTTGTACTGTATATTTATTCTTCACAGTTTCTACCTGCCTTCATATTGTTTAAGAGATATATTTTCTTCCTCCTTCCCCGTTTATCCAAACAACATTTTTTCTACCATGAATTTAATTGATTGACACCCAGTATCTCCTCCATATACCTTTAAATTTCATTAATCAACTCCCACCATTAGTAAACTTCGTGCTTGTCTTCCAATCCATCCAACTTCTTTTTTTCATTAATTTAAAAGTCTTTTATTTTAGCTCTCTTCCTAGCTAAGGACTGTATATTGTCAAATTAATTTGTATTTAAAATGTCAGATTATTCCATGCATCTCATCATTGCATCCGTCTTTTTGGTCACGTGACATGCATCTATTAACTCATTGCCTCGGAGAATTTCTTCTAAATTCTCAAGGAAATTTATCACCGCCCGTGAGTTATGTCTAGTCGCCGGCTAGGACCGAGTCTCTGATGTGAGTGGGACTCGAATGCGGCGAGATCTAGGAGACGAGGAATATCTCGCCCGAGTCACGGATTACCCCCTCCTGGGTTCAATATCTGGCTATAATTGACTGCTTGATTCCATCGTCTGCAATACTCCGGGACATTTGAATCAATTGATCGATGCGGACATTCTTTCCGAAGGTATCGTAAAAATAGTTGTACCCCATCAGGATCCTTCACCACTTTCAATCATTCTTTTCTTTTGTTGCTCTGTGAAAATGCGTGAGATCTGATTGCTTCACTCACGTAAAAATGAGTTTTGAATTCACAGTTTCCCGAATCGAAGGTGTTTTTTAGAGTGTTTTTAATAAATTAAGTCGAGCTCGACGATGTTAAATACATGCGGAGCACTATTAGAGGCCTTTTTATTCTGTGTAATATTTCGTTGCGTTTACTGCAGTCTGTTGGCGCTGCTCATATGCTCCATGATATTAATTAGCTCGTGATTGTAATTGAGTACTATTGACAGCAAACTTAGTTTGCCCTAGGTAGTAAGCCTTCCATATGAGCGGGAAAATTCATCAATATGTTTATTGAAGTACGTAAATTAACTCCTTTTCCGTGTCTGTATTGGCTATTACTAATCAAATTGACTCAGAAAATATCCAAATTTCCGTTGTTTGCCTTTTTTATGGGAAAGGGGAAATTTGACAATAACATGGGAGAAATTTTGATCTCTTAATAAAGTATGGTTTTAGACCTCACTTTATTGAAGCTGCATTTATATTATCCAAAAGCAACATTTTGTCAAAAGTTTAATAATGTGAAAAGCGTACTTCACCTTGGTACAGTGTATTGCACAGAATTTGGTGGAAATGTACGTTTACCTAACATTTATTCTTAAACTTTTAAACTTGTATCCTACTAAACTTATACGATAATTTAAATGTTTGAAGTGATTTTCCGATATCATTTCATCTCCTTCACGTAGAAATGAATTTTAAGCCTCAGCAATAACACTTTTTACCAGACCGCTGAATGGACCTGTGCTTACCACCAGTCCTGCAAGTTTACAAATGTTTCTCGAGAATGGGGTTGATAACTGGGTAGCATATCAATGTTTCATCCATTTATTTGAAAGTTAGTCGTGCTGATTGCAATGTAGAGAGCACCAAAAGCTATCATCCAGGGGAGTAGTGCTTCATAATTTGAATACCATAACAGGAATGCTCCCGGAAAACTCAATTAAAATATGGATAATTCTCTGAAAACTAATTTCAAATAATAAGTTATTCATAGCGTTTGAACGTAGAATTTTTTAAAGTCACGCATTATAATTTTTTCCCAAATAACTACGAACAAATGTGCCCACATTTAATTTTGAACGTTTTTATGATAGCGGACAAATAAAAGTGTATTTCGAGGTCTCGGAAATATTTTTTGTTCGATTTTCCGGGGCAAAAGTGGAAATTCCGCTGTAGCTTCGATGAACTAGATTCAAATGCTGGAATCTCACTAGGAAAAATCATTTATCCACAATGTACAGCTCGACTATATTATTAGCTAAACAAAATTTGAACAAAAAGTGCTAACAATCGGCATGTCATAAAAAAGTATGCCTCTATTGAAAATGGCCATTAATACTAAAAATTGCTTCGTAAATATCATTATTATAATGCCTGGCGCAGAAATGAGTCCAGGAAATTTCGAGTTTTATCACATGAGGCAGTGAACATGTCTGACGAGTGCAAATATTTGAATGAGATATAATTAAATTGCTGCAATGATCTTTTGTAGTAAAACATATGGGGAAATATGGCATTGTGAACAAAATTATACTTGTTAGAGTTAAATAACTCGGAACACGTGTGTATTGTTTCCTCTAAGCCTTTCTTGGAGTCAAATACATAGCAGGAAGAGTCGCTGTCGGAAATATTTTCTATAATTTGAAAAGTTAATTGAGGAGAGTATATACAGTTGAAATTTTTCATTGGTGTGTTAGTTATTGCTCCAGGAGAAATCACTGTTTCGTATCTAGTGAAGGGTTCGAGCTCCTTGGGAGGAAAAGCAAGCCAGTCTTAGAAATTCATCGAGATACGTGCATTTGAGTTCCTGAGACTGAGGATATAATTAAATTTTCACACTTTATTACCATATTAAACTATCAAGGTAAAGTAAAAGACATTTTTTCGTGTTGTTCTGTTGGATTTAAATACTTAGGCTTTTCATCTCTGAGTAAGTTTCGATTGTAGATAGCATAAACGCTTTTTAGGAAGCTTTTTACAGTAGGAGATATTTTGTCAGCTGTCTTTTGTATAAAAACTCTCCCAAAAGGAGTTTATCATTCTTTAGTGTTATACAATCAAAACATTAAGTCTTTCTTTATCAAAATCTCTAATGCTGGTTCCTTTGGTCGGCTATAGAAGATATTAGAATGGTATTAGATTGCACACCGGGTTTCAAAACCCCAGGATATGCCTAATGTTCGTGTGTATGTATTAAATCGATGGATGATTGCATCAAGGTGAACTTGAAGAGTGGCTACTAATTCTTGATATATTTCCTTGGGAAATTTCAACAATATATGATAAAATGAGATTTCACAGAAATATTCCCCTCCTTATGAAAGCCACGCACAAATAGCATGAGAATGACCTGCTATTTCAATTTATATTTCGTTGAACTTCATAGTTAATGCGTTGATGTTCTACTTGACAAAACCTACGAGGATAAAGTCATTGTAAAGGAATTGATGGTTTCTGTTCTTTAATAAGCTGAAAAGTAATGTTTATTTGGCGTAGGAAAACCTTTTAATGATTATTATATTTTAAATTCTGAATCTATTGCATGATTTAGAACTTAATCTGTTACATTCTACTATGTTCTGAGGTAATAGGAAAAAATGAAAATGGGATCAGGGGAGAGTCTCTTCCTTATATCAACGAGTAGTAGGTCCCCTACATTTTTTCAGGCAGTTTCGCGTGCTTTGTAGCTCAGGTCCCGATGAAAGCACGAGGAAAATCGATAACTCCAGGGAGACAACCTACGGAGTTATTTTACATAAGCACCATTTCAGTTTAATGTGCCGCGGCACTCGCACTCAAAGAGTGAAGAGCCGAGTTTTCGACTATTTGAGTACCTAATGGAAGTGTTTCATAAAAAAACTGTCTCAATCACTCAATATGCTTGTACAAATTTGAAAAATGGGGAAATATTCTCCATAGTCCGCTCTTCACTCCTCGAGACATTTTCCTGGTTCCCAGCCCGGATGCGCCCGGTTGAAGTTTTCCCCGAGCTCCCCCGTTCGGCATATTAGGAAGTTTCATAATAAATTATAAATATTTCATAAATTAGGGCAAATATATCATTTTGTGTAGGATAAGTAATTTTTGCCCTATGTCAACATTCCCCTGAGTTATGCAACAGCGCCATCTGGTCCATAGCTCAGCTATCAGTTTACGCCCGAATAAAAAATGCGTCTCTCGGTTGAAAGGTTGGTTTGAGGGACGAGGGTACATTTCACCTCGCATAAGGCCCTTCTTTCAACTCTGAGTCTGAGAGGGGCGGAAAGTTCCCTTCCATCTGTCGTCTGTGGGATTTACATGGAGCTTGGGTACTCAGGAAATCACACAGGTTGTATCTAACTGGGAGTATTCAGGGGCGTCACTTGAATTTGAACTCGGGATATAATTTAATATAAATGTTTGTATTCTTTTGTAAACAAAAGTATTGGGAATTAGAAGAGAAAAAAAATATTTTAAGGTTATCATCATCAGCGGAAAAAAATGCCATTAATGTTTCACTTCAAAATTAGCTAATTTATTTGTTAGGAAGTGGCAATTAAATTCGTCATTAATCAATAGCGTTAGTTCTGCATTAAAAATCCAATTATCAGAATAATATCGGGGATCGGGATGGTGCGGTGGCTAACTTATAGGCTTCCAACCGAGAGGGTCCGGGTTCAAATCCTTGAGACAACAAATATTTTTCAGTGGGAGCCTGATCCCTACTTGTGCTTTGTGGAGAGCACTTTGATTGAGTACGACGTTAAACGCGGGACGCTAAACTGTGGACCCCTTCGCGCCTTTTGATAAGAGTAGGCTAATGCCGGGTTTCTCTCCACCCTTCCTTTCCCAACCATCCCTAATGGGGCAAATGACCTTAACTGTCGGTCGCCTCCCATAACAACTAGTATTACTACGGACGCTCCCTCACCACAAACATGCTGAAAATACACCGTGCAATGGTAATTCAAGTATGTTTTACCACAAAAGGCGGCGATTTTAAGTCTGAAATTAAATTCCCGTTCAGTACTGCACACATACTAGCTCTAGTCTGGTCTATGGTACATAGCGTAAACTTAAACTGCAACATCCTGCCATAAGCTCTTAGGTCAGAAGTGACAATCTTCGGCATTAATGCAGTGGCTGTCCCCTATTTCAAAGAGCCGTGTGACCGCTGTGTTTTGCCATGCAGTTTCTCGTACTTTATCACTTTTGGGTCGAAAAATCAACGAATACATTGATACAACCTACCTACAGGGTCACATGACGCACGTGCCAGGCTCCAGGCTTTGGAAATAATGGCAACATTCTTCGTACGTCGGTGCTTACACCGCGAGACGTCTCCCCGGCTCCCAGCTATCAGCGTAGCCGGCCGAAGTTCACTCGAGTGCTCCCCGATCGGCAAGTAAATAGGTACTTGGAATAATAAATCAGTTTGGTCTTTCAGTAACATTCTACTGATTTCTCGTTAACATTTCCTAACAGTTATATCTGAATCATATGTCAATTTTCGAATCGAAGCTTTACTAAAGCAATAGGCCGGTCTTTCGTTGGAAGATTCATGTAATGCGCGATCGTAGACTTCACTTCGCACAAAGACCTTCGTTGAATGACGTTCAGGCATATGGATAAGGAGTGAAAGTGGGTTTCCCAAGGATTTTTAATGGTCGTAAAATCACACTACCTTTGTCTTTCTAAGAGTATTTTCATGTCCAGATGCGTTAGTCGAATTAGAACTCTGTCCTTCCGGTGGTTCCGAGCCGAGGGCTTAACCCTCAAGATACAACGTCCACCGTGTAAATAATTAACGAGTTCCGAACATGTATAATTTCTCTGGATACTTTGCCAAACTGACTGACCGAGGCCGCTTACAATACGAAATGGAATACACTCAATGACATCAGGCTTGACTGCATGGGAATTCATTTTGAATGAAAGACGGCTACTAGACATTTTCCACACACTTATCTACATCTGTATAAATACCCTGTGAGCCACCGAAAAAGGCGTGTGGCAGGGGGTGTAGCACCAAGAGGAAAGGGTAAGGGATGAGGGGGTTGGAGTTTTTCAAATAGGTGGGGGAAGGTGGGGGGATCTTGTCAAATACCAATTATTCAATTATTACCAACATCATACTACGATAGGCGAGATCATGCCATTAAACTTAAAGGAATTAAGAGTAGAACAGAAAGATTTAAGATGGAATTTTTTCCACGAACGATAAACGATCAGAATAACATTGTCCGACCTCGGTAGGGGTAAAAACACTCAGAATTTTCTGTTCATTAATAGAAAAGTAGTACCCATGAATAATAAAATGCAAATCATCATCGAATGCTTCCACTTTTGCAATAAAACTCTATCCTTTGGAATGTCTCATAAAAGCTTCAACATAGGAATAAAAGGATGAATTTTTCGTAATCTATATTTTCAGGGTTAACTTTGAGGAAATCCATGATCACTGAAGTAAAAAATGTATCTTTCACCATGTATCTTTCCACCAATTTTTATAGGTACGACTAGTTTCAACGCATTGGCGTCGTCTTCAACCCTGTAAAGAGTTTATAATGCAGATCGATTATATATACATATGCTCAAGATTAGTGATGAAGAGGGGGGAGAGAGGGGGCTGGATTGTTGAAGTTGGTGGGGGTGGTGGAGGGAGAAGGGGATGGCGAGGGGGGGAGGTTGAGGTCCAAGGGGAATGTCGCCAGGCGGAAGGGGAAAATGGAGATGGACAGGAAAGTTCTCGGTTGGGGGTCAAAATATTCTCATATGGGAGGGAAGTTTTCAGCAGTGGGGAATATATTTTGTTTATTCAAGATATGTCTTTTTGTCCCTATCGTAGTAGTTGTTTTTTCGGGAGGCGACCGGGAGCTAAGATCATTTGCGCCAATAGGGATGGTTGGGAAAGGAAGGGTGGAGAGAAAACCGGCGTCGCCATTAGCCTACTCTTGTCGAAAGGCACCAAGGGGTCCGCAGTTTAACATCCCATCCAACGGACCTCGTACTCACTCAAAGTGCTCTCTACAATGCACCTCATGTAGGGATCGGAATACAACCGCAAAATATTTGTTGTCTCAAGGATTTGAACCCGAATCCTCTCGGTTGGAAGCCTATACGTCAGCCACCGCACCATCCCGATCCCCTGGAAGGCGTCCGTTCCGGGTAATTCAGAGGCCATTGGTTCGACTCCCGCGAGGTGATTCTCGTCAGGATTCCGCGACAAAAATACCCTCATCACACAATTTAATAGTTTTGGTCGCACAGTGCACACATTTTTTAACTTCTAAATGCCGGATCACTCGATTTTAAGGGATTAACTGATTCTAAATAACCAAAGTGAAAGCAAATCTTATATTTTAAATATGCAAGGAAAGTAGCTACGGTCGTGAATCAATGTAAACAAAAAGATGCCGAGACATTTATGGTCTCGGCATTTTTTGTTTACAAATGTTATATATTTACACATAAATGACTCGGCGATAGCCAATTTTAGGTTCCTTTATTGGATTATGAAAAACACGACTCTCCACTTGGTTGGGTACGACTCACCAAGGTATGCGTCATGATATTTATTTACTGCTCTGCAAAATTTGCGATAATTTCCAGAAAATGAAATGTGATTTTCATAAACTTAACTGATTTCTTCAAATTTGTTTAAGCGATTATTACTATTTGATTAATTCATGATGGAAACTATATATGAACAAAAATTTAGTTACACTTAAGAGTAAAACGCAAGATGGGGGTGAAGGAATTTGAATACTTATTCAGAAGAAAGAGTAAGAAATGTGTTTTCTCTTCTTTCCATTCCTACTCTTCGGGTCAAAATGCAAAATCACCTTAGGAATGTGATTTTGCAGCAGCCGAAAATTCAAAAATATATTTTGAGTTGTAAATTTTTTCTTCTACTATCGACTAACTACCGACGTTTGTTTACTTTTGTGAGATTTTAAAAAGTAAAGAAGATAGAGAGGACTTGAACTTTGTCTATTAGTTAATGCATACGCTAAATTATAATAGACTATTTAATGGAGCAAAGAAAAACCGCATGGCGTGTTTCTGTAATAAATTATCCCATGATATTATCATGTGGTTCAGTGTTTCCATCCTAAATGAGAGTAAATCGATTATTTGAAAGTTTGCAATAAAAAATTGAAATCCCTAAGTAATAAAAATAATAATATTTAAATATGCACCACAACCGCAATGCACTCGTATGTCACCAAGAAATGAAAAATAAAAGGAGTGACCTTTCGGAAAATGGAACATAAAGACTGAAAATTTATTGAATATGCATTTTTGTTTCGTCTGAGCGAAATTGATAAATATTTTTCGGACAATTTTGGTATCAAGATATATAATATACATGTATTACTGTTAACATAGAATCTAAAATACATTTTTGTTATCATCTAAATGATTACATACTTGATAATCTTTATGAATTAAAATGATAATGCGAAAAACTGTAGTCTATGAATAGTAACGGATATCCATTTCCCAATGGATCATTTCTCTTGGTTAATTCCATTGCATATCAAATGCACACATTTAATGTACTCATATACGATTTAAGATGGGTCACTGCACTTACCTTTCAATTCTGCTCGTAATGTCGACTCCGAAATAAAAATTACATTTGATAGCAAGTAGCTAATATTTTTCAAATTTTCTGTAATTAATCGTGTAGTCTGTCTTTTTTGCGTGTTCACATTTTATTTAATAAATTTTCTGGAAACCTTTGTATTAATCTTTGGAATATAAACTGAATACCTTCGGCAGGAAAAAAAAATGAAAATAATGGTCGACAAGATTCTACGACTTAAGTCCACTCCGTCGCATAATTTCATCACTTAAATTCGCCTTTAAGCTATTTCTTAAATGTAGAGCTCCACATCCTGAAACATCATTTTAAAAATAATTATGCAACTCTGCTTTAATGCCAACTCAATTCGGCGGGCTGTTAACTGTAGCTTGAGGGATTAGGAAAACATATAGATTGCACCAGCCGATGGGCATAAAATTAGTATGCCTCTCTAGTTTAGTCTTGCAGATGGTATTTAGATCGTCTAGACACGGTATTTAAATCACACAGAAACGCGTAAGAAGTCAGCGTTTATTAGTTAGAGAGGGCGGCGTTGATCTTGGAAATCTAAGGGTAAAAATGGAGGAATTTACTATAAGGGTACACACTATTTGAAGTCTTACGGGCATGTATGAATCGATTTATGTATGTAACCGAGGCGTACGACGTATGTAAGAAGAGATTAGTATGGTTAAATTTAGGAAATTCATTACTCTATTGCACTAATTTCCTGAAATAATAGCTGAAGTATCATTTTTGCCTTTGCCAACACCGAAAAGGTACAGACTGGATTGTATTTGTGCATGTAATTATAAGATAAAACCCACTCCTACAACTATGTATCATTTATTTTTGGTGACTTATTACTTACGATCAGTAATGCGATAGATAGATTTTATTTTCTAACTATTATTATTTTATTAATTATCATCAAATTTACGACCGAATGCCTCCCCTGAAAACATAAATTTCTATTGATATTTAAATATGACACATCCTATTTGATTTTACATTCTTTTGATTAAGTCCTCTGTGTCTGATTTGATTTGTTATTTTATACTCGTCAATTACATCTCCATTGTCATGCAAGAGTGAGCTCGGACTCGCCGGTGCTAATTGGTACTGCCATTTTGGATATTGCTTGTTTTAGCTTCCCCACAAGCTATCGGATGACATAAATAGAATTTAGAAATGTTGGTGCATACGATCCAATTACTCGTTTTGATCAAAGCCTTTCCCATCTGCATTTCACTTTGATCTCCAGGACGAGGCAGTAGAGCCTGTTTCGCAAATAATTAAATTTGAGGGCTTGCGCGAAGTTTTATTTTAAGTAAAAATTTAATTTGTTTAATTGCCACGTCAATTTCTGTCCACTTAAAATGACTCGTAAAATACTACTGTTTATAACAGTTTCCATTTTGCTTGCAAATTGATTGGTAACAAATTTTCGGAACGCGAACACACGAGTGACTTGATAATTGAAAATTTTTTTGTTGGTCATCATTTAATAGACTATTACAAAATTCTATCAGAAAATTGATTTTGACAGGGTAATCATCCATAGATATATTATAACGCTGACTTATACTCGTATATACCCAGTGCGACTTTTCTATCTTTCCTGAGCCAAAGTGAGTGAAGGTAACATGCAGATGCTTTAAGTTCTTCACAAAACCTGGCGCTCTGCAGAATGTATTCCTTGACCATTCATCTAGAAAAATAGACATCCCTGTACGTAAAACGTGCCATGATGTAATTTCGGATTAAGCAGCGATACGTTATAACACAGAAAACTTAAACTCCGAAAGAAGGTTTAGCTCGTTAATCCGCGCTTAGAGAAGAACCTTGAGGGAACCTTTGACTTTGTAATTTGCTTCAATGACCTCAAGTAGTACCCATTCAGTAAAGTTATTGAAATTCAAGGAGTCCCTGATGTCTAAGACGGGGTTGTCGGCACTTTTTATGGCAGTTAGTTCTCAATTTATGTTTGAAATTAAGTGCAAATGACATTCTCCCTGCTCATGGATTTTTTCCTAGCTCTTTTGCTGGAAGTAGACCGGCTACTACCATTGTTCGGTTTGTGAGAAAACTTATTCCTCAGGAATGCATCGCTTACTAACCAGTCAAAAGGAAACTTTCCGCTCATGATATTTGAGGGACTGATGCCATGAATCCTTGTATTTTCGTGCGTCTGCATCAGCGAACATTTTTCAAATTTCAACTATTGAGCAGCAATTTAGGTAAATCATATAGTAAATATCTTATGCTGGAGAGTTTAAAAGAGAAATTACGTTAGAGTACTTGTTGGCAAGAAAAGAGGGAACATATATTCGAAAAGCTGACGGAAGGTACTGACGGAACAACCAACAGTATGTGATCGCATAGTCCATTTTTTAAGGTAGCATTACACTTTTATAAAATTATTTAACCTTTCTATTGTCTCTTTCGGAGCCTCATTAAATCCACACATATTAATTTGTTTTCCAATCCTCTCATCATCCTTTATTCTAATTCGTATGCTTCGTTGCTTTCATATTTCTGAAAAACCATTTACTCGGTGAATATTTCTGATGTCTCTCGTATGAAATCGCTGTAATAGCAGGACTATTTTTACCTTAAAAATGTTCACCAGACATCGGATATGCCGCGCAATCGCCGTGGCTGCTTTGGATAGATCATTTTATGTTGTTATTTTTGCATGGTACATTTATTCCTAACCCGTAATCTCATTAATGGCAATAATCTATTGCACTAAATCATTGTTGGCAACAAATTAAAATTTATAAATGATGAGTAGTTTTCGGTTCCATTTTCCACCAAACACGATCATGTTTTTATCCAATATGAGTTCGCTTCTTCTCTAATACCCCCGGCCTCAATACATTTTTGTGCATCTACGTAAAATGATTTAAAACTCTGTTTATGATACGAGTGTGAATTTTCATCTCAGATAATTTATCTGTATTACTCACCTCTTACTGCGCAGAAATTTTGAAGGTTGAATTTTTATAGAAATGGAAAGGCACAAGTAGAGACCCTCTTGGTGAAAATATCTTATCAATTGCCGACATTTCATAATTTACAACCATAAATATTTCATATAGTTGACACTTTCAGGATTTACTCCATGGAATTGTTTGATGTCCATATTAAATGAGGGTAAATGAAAGAGAAAAAACTTTGAACTGCCACACACTTTTAATACAACATGACCATGGTTTCGATGATGCCCAGTATCGAAACCATGGTCGTGTTGTATTAAAAGTGTGTGGAAGTGCAAAGTTTTTTTCTCTTTCTTTTACCCTCACCATGAAGGAATTCCACACAGTTAAGCCTGAAACTGTTAGCATATTAAATGAGTTTCTAATTTTCCACAGACTACATTTAAGGTACATGGCATTTCGCCGACTCTGACCTGATGATTCCGCAAGTCGGTGAAACGCGTTGTACCTTTAATAAAGTCTGTGAAAAACTACAAACTCATTTGATATGGACATAAATATTTCATACTAATCCGTGGAGAACTCCAGATTTAAAATTCCTCTTGAAGGAAAGGGATCGCTTTTAGATACAAAGTTATATTTTATTAAAATTTTTCTACCTTTTTATAGGTAAGTATTGGACGGCTCCAAACGACTATTGCGTTATAATTATAAGTATTATGATAGCCCCCTCTCTCTTTGTGCTACATCTGATCATTGTTATGGTTCTCCTCTATGTCACAACCTTCAAACACATCACATTACCTTTCAATATTTCATCCATCCACTTTCTCTACTTTTTTCGGATTTCTTTCAACTTCCCCTCTTCCTCCACCCTATTTCAAAACTCAGTTTTTGTCTCCCTCTCCGTCCAAATTATGTTTTCCAGTCTCCACCACACCCACATCTCAAAAGACTCCAATCTACGTACTCTCATCCTCTAGTCTCAAAGACCAACGGTTTCAGTAACTGGTCCTTCTACCGATTTTCCCCCAAATTGCTCTTCAAGCACGTCAACATGGCGATACCTTTTTTTTGTAAGAAATATTCTGCTTTTCGTTAAGCCAATGGTTCAGAACATCTATTTAACCATAAATGGGTTTCATGCTCTTTAATACGATTTTGGCTTCTCTAAAACAGAGCAAATGAAAAACATCATTTTGCGGATCTACATCCTGAGGTTCATGCATGATAATTTTGTTTGAATTACCACACAATGTGTTTCCTGAGGTATCTTAATATACTCAGAAACACGGGAGTTGATGTTAGATAGTAAATCAGGCAAAAAAGTATCGTTGTAAAAAAGTCAAAACATGATTACTTGATTTTCTTTACATTATGAGAAAATTTTTATCCTCTCATGAAGTTTTCACACTCGATTAAGTGATCTCGATTCTTCCCGATTTCCTTTTTTGTCTGATCATGAATCCCTTAGAACGACTTATTTCCAACAATATTCTCTCGCATTTTGTGCATCACAGCATACAATGTATGTAATAATTTTCAGCTTTCACAAATGTTTTAGCAAGCCAGATAACCAATGGAAATAACTAATGTCTTTAGCCGAAGCATTGAGCAAAGGAAAGTAACTATTATGGCTTCTTTTGACTTTTCAAGAGTATTTGATTCCATCAAGCTGGATCGAATAATCTCCCGTTTGAGGGAGATGGGTCTCACCCGTCTCAGCCCTCGTATGATTTCTTTCGCATCCCCTCTACCGCCAAAAGGACGTCAAAGTTCCTTACGGGTAACTACTCATAAAGTCTTCGATGCTCTATGATGCTCCTCGAAGTTCTATTCTCAGGATCCTTTTCAGCGTATTTGCTCTAACTATATCGGATAAAGTAACACACTGCAAGTATCATTTCTACTCCCGTGGCTGTCAAATTTCTTTGGACAAATTCCCGCCAATTTCCCGAGTCCCATCTAGGCCAGCGCGGACATCACCTAAATATGATCCAGGGGTCTTTCAAACCGCAATTTCACTTACAAAAGTGCTCGGAAAAAAGTATATTTCTGAATATTTTGCATCAGGTGTGGTTAAACAGAAGCAGTGGTCGTTGGGAGTTCGTAGCACATTAAGAGACTGGAACTCAAAAATAGTTCAGCTACGAAACTGTAGAATTCAATGCCTACGGTTTCAAAGCCTTCCAACTCTGTATGTATTCACACGTAACATAATATTAGATTTTTGAACTCGCCTTAATATTACTGCTGCACTTAAGTTTAAAACTTCCTATGTCAAAATATCGTAATGTGTATTTGAGTGTTGAAAATTTGTTAATTTTTAATTTAATTCTTCCAACCTATCCAATTGATTGACTGTTCCTGAATTGTTAAAGTCTTACCCTTTCTATGTGAATACAATTCGTACTTTCATCTAAATAAATCATAGCTTTCAATACTTCACAATACTTTTTTCTCATCAAGCGCGATGAACTCTCCCCAGAATTCGAATTAGATGTATTTTTTTATTTTTATATACATTTAAAATAGACGAAATATTCGCATACCCCATGATCAAATAAACCCAAATTCTACTTTATTTTAACTTACATGAGAAAAAAAATAATTTCTATCACAAGGTTGACCAATAAAATAAATAGTATTATGAATGTTTTAATGTCATCTTTGTTTGAAGCCCCTCTGATAAGCATTAGATATTACACAGAATGTTGGTAAAACTTAGCCAAGTTTCGTAACCATTTATTCATAGTGTTAGTTAATACAAGTTTTATTCAGGTTTGACTTGCACACCACATTAGAATGCTTTCTATGATAGCTTTTTTTTCTCCTGGTACTGTAGTTTGATTTAAACCAATGCTGAATGTTGAAATTTAAGATATGAGGAATTGATAAGAGACGAATAAGGAAAAATTATAATGTGATTTGAGTTGATCGTGAATTTCGCATGAGAATTCGAAATTTCGGTGCGATGTGGCTAATACGTACTTTGTGAGGAGATACCCTGTCAAGGCAGACTTCTCCCTGTCAGGGTGTTTCTCTGGTTTTTCATGCGAATACTTAGCACGTCACTGCTCAAATTTTGATTGCAAGATTTATCATAAGCATGGTGTCAAAGTCAGTAATTCCGTTATCATCATCATCAGTATTTCAATCCTAAGATTGGTTTACTGCAGCCCTCCATTCTACTCTATTTAATGTCTATTCCCTCAATCCTTGATATATTCTGTTTTACTTCCTTCTTATTTCGTTATATTGAGTAATATTCCCGGAGAAAACAATACGAATAATTTACTCTACTTAAAATATTGACAAATTGAGTAGTTTTACGCCGTTTCTACTACCTACGTGTGGTTGGCGATTCAACCATGTGGACCTCTGACTATTTGTGTACTCTTTCTTCAAAATGTTTCAAACTTTGCATTTCGCATCCCGTGGGTTAGTAGGCTAACCTTCCTCTCCTCTGTTCCTCCTTTCCTTCCACATCCAACCCCCCCCCCTTCTCGCGATGCAAAAATATACATAAGACGGCACTGAAATTCATTTTGTTACCTGAAGATGATGAAATGCATCGAAACCCGGTCGCACTATTGAACTTATCTAATGGAAAATTATTACTATCTTTTCTTAACTAAAATATTGACATCACGTCATATTTTCGATATAGTAAATATCGTTGATATGTACATACTCAGTATTACGAACGCCTAAAATGACGCTGAAAAGATTTATCTCTATTGACTTAAAAGTTGGCATTTAGTATCCATCATATGCAAGGTGATTCAGGTAAAGCTTCTTTTTAATACTATGCTCCGTGGACTTCCTTTGATATTTTCCTGGGATTTTTGTGTGATTAAGGCCAGATTACTTCGAAATTGGAATCTTGCCCCGCGTGGGCTCATGTCTTTCATTTCACCGCACACCAGTAGGCTGCTTGGCACGAAATTCGCCCGAGCAAAAAAGAAAGTATAATTTGAAATTAGCGTTAGTGTGATTTAAGAAAAGTCATTTTAAAGTCCTTTTCCTCCTTGCCTCTTTCCGTACCCAGGGATACTTACCTTAATTGGTAAATCAGGATTGCTCTTTAATGCCTTCTCCCTTCACCCACGCAAAATACTCATCATCTCGGTTAATTAAAACCTAAAATTGTATCAACGGTTCCTTATGCTTATTTATAAGAACTTAAGTTTCCAGTAGATCCCATAATTCGTATTGAAATTTAAAGCCCCTTCGAGAGACATGAAAAACCTTTGTCTCGATTAATCTCCAAAGGAAACCTGGTGTGTAAATTATTATTTTTCAACATATATCAATGCATATACGCACTGAAATAAATGTAGGAGCATTTTTAAATGTTTAAATAAATGCTGTATCGATGTTTGTTCATCCGTATACCATGATTTATTCATTACTCGTTTACCTAAAAGTTACTTCATTATCTCTCGTGAACTATTTTTGTAAGCTTTTTAAACAGTTGTAAATATTAGCCTTATTGTTCGGAACAAGTTAAATCATCAAATAATCCAGCGTGGTGCACACAGACAACACTTCACTGATTAAAGCAGAGCCTAAGTAGTGCTCTTCTAGACTGCTCTGTCGGACGAGGTGTGCCGCTCCTTTATCTCAAATGCTTCTTATTCCACGAAATCGCAATCAAAACAGCCACGCCCTAGATTCATTAGGAAATAGCGGCCATAGGTGGGCGTCTTGCTACCCACAAGCCCGCTGGCGGCCGGTGCACGCTCCTTAAGAGAGGGCGCGAGGCCTCGAGTATGGGACAAATGGCGGGGATATCCACGAAGCCGCAGTGCAAGCCAATTGGATAAATATTGTAAGGAGGAAACTATTCTAATGTAGTTGGAGAAAACATCTTTGCAGTGCAGCGGTCCAAGATTGCCATTTAGGCTCACTGAGTTACTGACCGTGGGCGAAAATCCTGGGCGGGACGTTGGAGTTTCTCGAAGCTACAACTCACTTCACAAACCCTCTTGTAAGCGACCATAACTTGAGTTTAAATCATCCTAAAACATGTTGTACTGTGAAATGCTGACACGTTTAGTGGTGGGGCAAATATATTCACATTGCAAATTTGTGCAGGGGCGTTTGCAGCGGGAGTAGTCATATCTCGAGGGGCATGAATCCACCGATATACTAGTTGAAGAAACATCCATCTAATTTTTTTACAAGAAGAAAAACGAAACATCCTTGTAAAATGGAATTAAGTAAATGTATCAATAGTAATTCGAGGTCACCCCTGATCCTTGTAATTATTACTGGCATTAAACCATTTGCGAAGTTCTATGCCTACCTATATCTACATCTACATAATACCCCGCAATCTGTCGCAAGGGCGTGGGGCGGGGGGTGTTGGGTCACCCGTGAAAGGGAAAAAAACCGCATTCAAAACCAACACATACATGCAAACCCATACCCACAGTTTTGCATACATTCATGCAATTATCCTATCATTTTAGACGCATGAAAATACATCCCCTTTCATTCTACACCCATGCAATTACATATGTTATCATCTAACAAATATTTGCACCTTTGGATGCAGTAAGAAATTTATCTATCTCAGAGTTTAATCATGCCCACCTCCTCCCTCAAGATGTCGTCCATGATATGCCGAGAAAATATTGGAGTGCTTTTACATTATTTCCTTAAAGCACGTCAAGGCCGTGACTCCCTCTCACCCAAGCCGTAAGTCTATATCCGCCCCTGAAACTATGTTTGAACAAACCACGTGAACTTATAATTTAAAGGCCCCTGTTATTCAAGAACTCGTCTCACAAAGATGAAATTATCTTTGTATTTAAGCTCGTTACGTTGTTCGTTACGTTTATATCATTCGGTGATAGAATTGGGTCTTAATCCCCGGGGAGAAAAGTTAAAGCAAGTTATCCTGCATTGAATCCAGTGCTGCAGCTGAGCTGAGGGACCAACTTTTGCGGTGTAACCGCTGGAATACTTTGAATATTAATTCGGAAAAATCTTCGTCATTCCTTTTGTTTTTTCTCTTTTCTCAGAAAGTCATCCAATTTCAAAGTTTTCATGATCATGAAATGTTCCCGAACAGTTTGTAAATTGAAGGTTAATAGTAGGCTAATGATATATATTGTTAAAAAGATTTCTGGCTTGTGTGGTTGTCGTCCTATGAAATTTTCATGTTATATTCTGTTGAGGAAGAGAAGAGTTGTTCTAAAAGCATTGAGATATGCGTCATGAAAGTTTCAATGAGTGAATTAGAGAGAGAAGAACTAAATTGGTTGGACACGCCTTAAGACATAATAGAATTGCTGGCAGTGTAGTGGAAGGGGAAGGCGCTTTGAGAGAAAACGAAGGGGTAGATATCTCTAGGGGTGCCAGCATCAGAAAAGAAAGGGTTGTGGCTTGCAGTCAACCTTCGAATTGAGATTCTGATGATGTCTAGAACAGAAAAGTCAATTACAGCTTAACTTTTCAAGTGACTCACATCCTTAGTCATTTCTCTTTGGCTTTCAAATGCCAAAAGAAAATCCACAGTCACAGAATACCTTATCTGGGATCAAACTATAATCCGTGTGACAGTTAATCCTTCTCTCGTTTAACACCAATGATCCTTGGATAAACGAACATCTGTGACCACCATGCAACCCGTTCGGCTAGAACCTAAATATACCGAACATTAAGCCGAAAGCTTTTGAACTATATGAAAAATTTAATCAGAAGAAATCTAATCTATCTGTGTCTATATAACTAATCATTAGAAAAATTTATTGTAATTTACTTTTGAACCAGGTAATATTTCTCAGAGATTTCACATGATTCGTATATTTTTCACTTGCATTGCCTTTTGTATGTTCACGTCTTTAGTTTTTAAGAGGTCCAGAGAGTCTTAAATGTTCCGCGGCAGTAGCCATTGATGCTAGGGATCATGCTACATAAACTGTCGAAAAATTATACTTGTTTTACGTTTATACCTTTGCCTTTTGTGCAATTTAATGCGTAAAAGTATGGAAGTTCATTTTAAATCAGTTATTTGTTGACTTTTGGATTAAATAAATCTTTAAAATCGTTAAACGACTAAAAATTGAGCGGAGAGGTTTTTTGAAAAACTTTTTAACATTAAGAAATAGGCGAGATCTTTGATATAGGACGCAAAAATGAGATATTTTGGTGAATAAGGAGTTCAAAAATCGTAAGCTAGATCATAAAAAATCAAGATAAGAAAGAACTGACGGAAGTGGGTGTCGGGTTAGTGGTAATAATTGGTAATCGGAAAAAAAATCTCGTCCACGGTCATTTCATATCGATAAGCGTTAAAGGGCCTATTAATACTCTGTGAGAGAACACTGGTATTTCTGTTGAATGGTGATTTTAATATTTAGTAGATTGATATATGTTACTCAAACTGAAATCATTGTCCGGATTTTTAGCAATTTCACTGTGGAGAGAGTATAGGGAGGCTTTCCTCAGGATCGTGCGATCGTGATGAAACGTAACACACGCCTTTTAAGTACCATTTTTAACTACTCTCAAGACTTGTGACATCCAGGGAGGTAAGGCTCTTAGTTGGCCTTGGAGAGAGTATTCCAGAGCAGCCATTCTGCTGCATCCACCTGCGACCTTTGTAAAAAAGATGATACTTCGCCGTGAATGTTTTTTCAGTCACTCTTTTTTCCTTAAATGTTTTGTTTTCAGTTTGAAAAATGTGGAGAACCTATGGGCGCTCGCAAAAGTGTAAATATCCAAATATCGTTTTTCTTGAAACAAAAGGCCAGTGAGGAAGAGAGCTCGTGGACTATTTTCAACGGCTTACAGTGTCACGTTCAATGTACATTTTCGTCCGATTTCTTCGTTTGAAATGCAATTTAGATGAAATCTGGAGCACGACTATTCAAATATAGTTATTTATGCGTCAGTTGCTCCAGGTGATATTCTTCACAAACGGAATTTATCCGCGTAATTGGTAAATTACGTGGGAAATGAACCTTGGCGCACGCGTCGGCACGTGAACGATAAGTGCAGCATTCGCGAGGCAGTGGCAAAAAGTTTTCCACGAAACAAGGCTTGATTATAATTTCAGATACTTTTTACATTGACAATTTTCTAACGATCAGTAAATCCCTTGTTTATGATGGAAATTATTCAACATACTGTCAAAAATTCAATATTTGATCTCTGAAGTACGTTTTAATTGATTGGAATGATTAAAAAATGGGCTTCCAGAACTCCTTTGTCAAAATTATTCCTAAAATTTGACGCTTTTAATATGAACAATTTAATAACTCGTTTTGCCTAATCATATTAATGCAGTGACAGAAATGTTAACCGTAGTTGGTTTCATAGCTCGCACTTCGAAGAAATGAAATTTGGAAACATTTCGCAGTTAGATGAAAATGATGCTGTAATTCACATGCAAGTTTTGACAGTAAGCAGTGGACGAACAATTTAAAACGAAATAAGGTAGATTGTGCTTGCTATTTGACCAATTGGAAATAAAATCTAAGAGGCAGTTAGTAAATAGAAAATTCCTATCTCTTCAAAACAACAAAATGTACACGTACTAATATAGCTTAATTGAAGTCAGATTATATCCTTGCATATAAAATATCATATTGATCACGGATTAACGAATGCGTATATCATTTTTAATATTGAGGAAGTCAATTAATATAAGTGGCAAATTCACGAAGTTAGGTCAGAGTTACCTTGAGAGTTGGATTAAAAAAATAAGATCGTTACTAATCTCACATTAATTTGCTCTTGTTTGCAGTAAATGTGTTGAAATATCAGCGGTATTAAAGAATGTGAATGGATTATAGTAACAGCATGTCACTTATATTATTTATAAAAATTTTTGGGGATGGTGCTGACGCTAACGTACATGTTTTTCACCGCGAAGGCCTGAGTTCAAATCCTGGAGATAACAAATATTTTACCGACAGCTACGGTCGTCTCCCCAACCAACCAATAATTTTTGGCACTCTCTTGAAGATCTGCTAAAAAGTTACGAATATATGTGATATAATTGACTTTTTTCAGGTGTTCATTGGCTATGAATTTTAAATTCAAGCCCCTCAATGAAAATTATCGCCCTAGCCTTGAAGTTATATAGTCTCAATTACAGCGTTACCGAGCCAACATTTATATTAAGATTTGGGGATGACTCAGAGTTGCTACCCACATTTTGGCATATGTCTTAGGAATAATCGACTGATAATTAAAATAATGCGTTTACTAAAATACCGTACCCTTAGATAGGCTACACTATGTTGATGAGAAGTGGGATTTCAATGGTTTGGTGATAGAAAGGGGATTCTTAGTTCCCTAAAATACCAGGAGCTAAAAAAGTAAATGATTCTTGCGAGTTTGATTGCGATTTGTGCCTAAATTTCGCCTCGTAAAAATTTTCCTTTCAAAAATCAGAAGCCGTATCTGGCAGATCGATTGAATCAGTCTGTCTGCCTGCTTAGACCTGCTGGACTCGATCTACTCATTTGCTGTATGCGTCATCGCCGGCCTCCCAGGTCCTCGGAAATGTATTCATAGACTTCCTCCTCCTACGTTACAAAAAAATCACTTCTTCCAGAAGAATTCGGGTTAACTCAGCGCTATATTTTGTATCTGCGAATTTATACCCGCTGCTTTAAATGCATTCTGCGAGCAAAAAGAATTTTCCGTCAAGGAAGCTGCATCTCCCACCCCTCGCCCCTCCTTTCGCTCTTCTCCAAGTCGGGTACCATAAATACTATTTGCTGATCCTACTCCACGGCCCCCCTCCGTCTGGCCCACCGTGACTGCACTTGGCTGTCCTCGGGATACCCTCCCACGTGCTCCTCAGCCGAGGGCCTCCGATATTCCTTTCCCAATTTCCAAGAGTAATCGGTATGATGGGGGTATATCGTATACTCCAAAGTCACTCCGATAGGTCGGTGATCTTACAAATAGGTATTTATTTGAAGTGTCTAGCGGATGCTTCTCCTGATAATAACGTAATTTCTCTCAGCACATAATAAGCGAACTCGAAGCAAAATTTCCAAATTTCCTTTATCACGTGGTGTAGACGCTTTGAAGATGACGTTATTTTTTGCCTCTTTCAGCTCTCCTTCAATTTTTCATTCAAATATATGACCCCCTCATTGGGTTGATGAAGTCAAGAAACTTTAATGCAGCTACGCAGATTTTTATTGTACACAGACATAACATCAAACATGCTGAGAGCAATTGGAATATATTTCAGAGAATAATTAAAGAACTGAGCATAAAAATAATGCTCGGCTCGTGAACAATTTTTACTAAAGAATATAGTGACATATTAATGGTTGCCTTAGTTTCTTTGGAAGGTGATATACGTTATAGTGTGACTGAGTATACCGATTTTTATTTTGTTTTCAAATTATACTGGCTTTGAAGTGTTTATTTAATGTATGTAAAATTTCATCTTCTCTTTGTTGCAGATATATGTATTAGACATGACATGTTTAGAATCAATCGGATAATTGCAATTCGTACCCAGGAGCGTCAAATCTTTAATATCCAAATGGATGGAATTGTCCTGTAATAACGAAGTGCTATTTGTAATTGTTACTATTATTAACTAATCTATTATTTTTGTCCACTCTTTCTACGCAATTAGAAACGTTAAAATTGTATGCGCTCTTATCCTTATGTATCTATCATTCACGCGATGTTATCAACGCTAAGGTTTGCTTTAATAGATGGTGGGGCTCACCATGAATAAAGCCTTAATTCGTGTGAAATTCACTCTGTTTCGAAAACTATATTTGAACAAAATTCATCTCTCACGAAGCTTTGGAACCAGAAAATCAAAATGTTTTTTTTTTTTAAATGAAAGGTGACAAGCGGAGTTGGAATCTGACCCATCAGGTCAGTAGCAGAAAGCTCTGGCCACCGGGCTAGCACGCCCACATCTCTGACATGGCCTAACAAGATGGAAATTGTTATCCCTGTACAGGAGGCAACACGTTTATGTATTTCTCTCTTCTATTTCTTTCATTTCCTCTCGCAGCTTTTCATAACATTGCCTTTTTCTGAGTTGTTGAAAACAAGAAAATTATGCTATTTGCCAAGTATTCGAGTGGTATTCAAATAAAGGCAAATAGCAAAACCATGCATAAGAATAGTCAACATCTGACACGCTTTCTATTGTTTTAAGCTCAACTTTGTGGAAGTCCATGTTCATTAAATAAGGAAACACAATGTATACATCCACTGTTCTTTATTATTGAACAACTAGTTTTAACGCTTAGGCGTCATCATCAGGTACCTCATGATGACGCCTAAGCGTTGAAACTAGTTGTACAATAATAAAGAACAGTGGATGTATACATTGTGTTTCCTTATTTAATGAACATATGACACAGAGCCACATGTTGTTTGAGGCATGACTTTATCGATTAATTTTATAATTACAAACAATAGCTTTGTAAAATTGCAAGAAAATGCGGAAGAAGCTGCGACAGTAACTTTTAACGGAGCTCGCATTGATCAAGGCGAATGATTTTTACGCCCTAAAATTGTTGCATAATGACCTTCTAATTCCACCGTATTTTATTTAGGCACGAGTGGGTTTCAACTTTCATGTCCTGATGGTACCTGGTGATGACTTTAACGCCGAAACCTGGCACTTGTTAAAAACACTGTGGAATTGGAAAGTTATAATTTTCCATTACAGTGAGACAGTATGATTTCTTTACTGTCCTCATTTTCCCATCGATATGCTTTACCATGTAATCATCAGCTACTTAATAAGAACAACACTTTTATTTTTTATTCTTTGCTGATTTATTGGCAATTTTTGACGCACCACCTTCAGCTTTCTTCATCATCAGCAATGTCGTTTACTTAAGGTCGATTTTAGAAATTTAATTTAATTGCTTAAATTCCTCATTGCCAACCAGAAAAAAAGATGGATAAGGACCCAATATTCCACCATCGCCATAAAGGCTTCAAAATGTCTTTTTAAGAATTTACCGGTCATAAAAATTGATAAGTTCTTTGACGAAGTGAAAGAATCAAAAGACTCCTGATGTTTGGGCGTCAAAATGGGGCCGTTATAACTGGGGATTGGTGCGCCCCGCAGAGCGTCGACAAACGAATAAAAAAGTACCAAAATAATTAAGCTCAAATTTTTTCTAGGTGTACATTATAATTAGTGAAACTCTTCATAGCTTCTGCAGAAACCATTGAATTCTCGCATTCCTAATCACATACTCCTTAGAAATTTTAATTCCATATCGAAGCTACAACAGCTATGGGTCGACTCTTAAATGTTATAGTTTTTGGGCTTTATTTAAATCCTTACCATTCAACAAGCCTCGTGGATTACTCTGATGTTGAGAAACGTAAGCTACTCGCGGGGATCTTCCCGATAAATACGCAGAGATCCATGAATTTTTTACTATCATCTCTTGTTTTTTCGTCCTATAAAGTTGAGATTGAAATTTTACTTGCAAAGACATGCCACTCTTAATTGAGCTGTATAGGATCGGGTAAATGAAATTATTTATAGAAATGTCACATTTTCTACGTTTTTCCATTAATGGACAGGACGTTCCGGGATCCATTACTTCGATCTAATGAAGGGTTTTGCCGATATTTGGCACAGTTCCCAGAGCCGAGTGGGGAGGAGGTCGTCTGGTCCAGAGGAAGGTTTGTTTAATGAATAATATCCCTCATGGTCAAGTCCACAGATATAATTACGGCAGATAATGTGGAAAAAGATCAACCGGCAAGTGGCCCTCCAAAGTGAATGCAGGCAAAAGTGATGATCATTCATTTCTAATTTAGCTACTGAGCACTGCTGCGTTTATGAAATGACTCAAGTAAAGCTCGACAAGTGCTATTAAATTCGAATAAATATTGGATTTATTTCGAAAACTCCTTTGCAGAAATACAGATCTGAGGCCAAATCCATTGACTGTACGGATGTTTTAACGGTACTGGTGAAGAACGTTACCTACATATTCCACGTGGATTCCTTCGGTGTACGAGCGATTTTATCACCAAAAGTAAAATCAGTTGAAGTTACAATGCTGTGTTCATTTTCTATTTCTCGATGCAGGTGTTAAAAGCAGCAGCGAGGACAACACACCCACTAATAAACTAGTACAAGCCACTAGTTGGCTACCGGTACGTTGCAATTAACGAGAGAGTTAATGACTTCCGTCTCTATCCTCGGCGTAGCGCAGTCATAAGAAGTACCCCGATAGTATTTTCGGGAATACATATTTCACCCTTCTACATGTACTTAACACCCCGCAAGCCGCCGCAAGGGCAAGTGGCGGGGGGTGTTAGGGCACCATCCGAAATCTTACCTTTAGTTTAGACTCTAACTTTCGGTTGATGTCTCAATCAGTTCCTGCGACTAGAATATAATATGAGATCCCCGGTTTAAACTGACATCAGTGGAATTTTTGCAAAATTATTTTAATAATACTGAAATATCTCACATTCAATATTTCTAGGGGTTATAATTTTCCGGTGGGAAAAAAACTTCTCACATTATCAGTTTACACCTAAACGAGATAAAAGTATCATTTAAGGAGGCCTTAAGTTTTCTTATCTTGAAATATTTGGGCCACCCTACATAGCTTGCAATTTTTTTACGGCTTCGAGGGAATTATTCGAACCCACACTGCATCATATTAACTGCAGAACTGAAAGATTCAGGGATTCGTTTTCTCTCTCACAATTTGCTACCATACAAACATATGGGAACACTAAAGAATGACTGCATATTGTGTGTGCATATTTATATTGACCAAAACACAAACATAACTCACTTAGACATTTTGGTGGTCCCAGTCACCTTCATCAAGGTACAAGGAGTCACTTTTATTAATATATATCTATGTATATATATCATTCATGATTCACACTTGCATTTAGTTTTATTAAAAGTGACTCCTTGTACCTTGATGAAGGTGACTGGGACCACTGTTGTGTTGTCATGACATCAATTTTTAAATATTTTTTTACTATGATTAATTGGTGGAGGTGTGCCTCGAGAATTAGTGAACACCGTAAAAAACATTTTTTACACATTTTCAATTATTGTTGCAGAGGATATCAATGTCACTGAACGAAATATTTATACATCTACATAATACCCCGCAAGCCGCCGCAAGGGCGTGTGGCGGGGGGTGTTAGGTCACCACCCAATAATATTATACCCAATATATAACCATAAACACAGTAATCAACCCGGAGGTCGGTTTAGTAGGTGATGGGCTCGCCCATGTACCAAGCCCGACAAACCTGTGCCGGTTATGGTTTCCCAGGAAGACCTGGTACCCGAAAAATCAACTAGCTTGGGTGGAGCTGCAGGTGCCCAAAGTGCCTTGCCCGGGAATCGAACCCGGGACCCTCCGGTCAGTAGTCCAACGCTCTACCCACTAGACCACCGCGACCCACACCCAATATATATTATCCAATAATTTATAATATCTATATCTGGGCCCTCAAGCCCGATAAATAACTTTTAGAGGTTACATTTTTAAGGATTTGAATCTTTCTCTTTTTAAGCAGCCTGGTGTGCAAATCTATACGTATACTCGATTCTTCCTAATCCCAAATCGTCGTAGCATTCTCATCAAGTTGGACAGAATGAACGGACGGTTTGCCTGCCATCATATTGGAAAGATGGGAAGTTTGCATCAACTCTGCAACTGGATAACTGTAGTAATTTGTTTCACAGATTTTATCACATCGTCTCCAATGAAATCTTTTCAAGAGAAGTGACGTTTAATGAATTGCGAAATTGAAGGCCCTTGAAATTTAATAACTGGTTGTATTTGTTTTTTATCTATAATTATTTTCCAGAAACCCTGATTTTAGGAACGAAATTGGCCCGGTAGTTCAAGCTGGATATTTGAAGACATAGCTATTATAAAACAGAAGAATCTGCTCTTCTGTTTTATAATAGATATGCCTCTTCTGCAATTTTTATTGAGAGGTTTAATCGAGGTTTCTACAGTCACGCGAGGACAAAGCTTAGCAACTTAGTATGTTAATTGAAAATATATTTCCCACTCTCGTTTATTTGAACCCTTTACCGGTTTCGAGTTTTCGTATTACTATCTAAAGCATAATCTTTTGATAATGTTGTGAAAGGGTTGAACCCAGCATAATCTTACGATAGGGGATAAGTGTGGAAAGTTGCCAAGTGTTTCTCAATCAGCATGAATAAATTCCACAGCGTCACAACGTGGGTACTGTTTTCCCGTTAGCTGTTATCGACTTTTGAATTCACTATACACCTTAACGTCGCCCGGCGGTCTAAGTATATAGCATAATCAATCGCTATTATTTTTGTAAAATAAGTAGTCATTAGAAAACCAGCATCCCCGTTTTTTCTACCGTTTCTTCATCAAAGTTTATTTTGAATATGAACTGAGGAAATATTTTTCCCTTTTATTCTAAATGAAAGCTCTTAAATGATTCCGTAGGACCATATAATTTACGGAAGGTTACTTTCGTCGTTATTTTGCCCAAAAGATTTGTCAATTCATTGTTGATCTACAGTGTCTCTCATTGTTGAGTCGACCGGCGTGATTGCTTCATTTTTCGACGCCGTGGAGGAAGGTTTGGGGAGGTTAGGTTGAGTGCGAACTTAGAACGCATCAGTGGATCACCATGATTGACATGTTTGCCGGATGGAGAGAAGAGAAAGCAAACCCCTCATCCCTTTTCAGAGCTAGAGACGAGTGCTGCAGCCGGCATGATTGCGAAATGTTTGAAGGAAATTGAATTCCTCTATATCAGGTTGATTATGGCGTTGGACCGTGCCTGAATAAAACAGACGTCGCATAGAATACGTTCTGGGCTTCAACTGGCCTGGTTTTAAAATGCAACTCCGATTATTTATACACAGTGTGCCGTGATTACGTAAGTGCTAGACTGTGAAAATTAACGCGCATCATCCGTAACTTATTAGACACATACGAACAACACAAAGCAACATTTTTCCCTGCGCTGTTGTATTCTCCAGCTCGTTATATTTTCTACCACTATTTTCTATCCATCCTGCCCACAATCCTGTTCTCTTCCTCTGCCCTACTCATTTGTTCAATATTCTCCCTTCCACCGGAGTCTGCAACACCCCACTATCTATTATGATCTACCAATCTACTTTTTTTCTGAACTATTCGAATCCCAGGCACGTAACCAGCTTCCTCTCTTCCAACACTTTCCACCACATTCATCAATAATTTATTTTTTATTTTCCTCCCTATGTAGCTTATTTTTTTCACGCACCCTTTACTACGCCAAAAAACCCTCCCATTACCGTTCATCCTATTTCCTTGGATTTCATAAGAGATTTGAATTTATCAATAGAGGGACCTTGTCCCCACACATTGCCTCGGTCATCTAATTGAGTTGGTATGATGGCTAGCGTGCCAGTTTCCCATTACGGTAGCCTGGGGTCGAATTCAAGTGGTGGCTGAATTTTTCAGAGGCATCTTTTGGAAAGAGAAAGATAAAAAGTAGAGTGCTCTAGAAGGTCTTTCTACTTTTTGTTTTCAGAGAAACTTTTCTAGATATATTCGCAAGCTTAAAAAGGTTCGATTCCTGCAAACAGACGATAGCAAAATTATGCGGAATTTTTGGCCCCCGGCCACTTTATCTTAGTAAATATAACTCTTGAAGATTTTTCTTATCAGTGACAGAAATTCAAAAAATAATTTGAGTTTTTTTTTCAAATCATTTCTTGGCAACATATTGGGTAGTTACTTTGAAATGAGATACCTATTTTACTTATGCCTACTTTTCTAATGCAATGATTTTAAGTTTTTTCAGCGACATTCAAATGTCTTAGAGAAAAAGTCGTTTATAAGTAAGCCTATGTAAATTCTAAGGAATCAGTAGTTGGAATGATGATACATGTACCTGAATAAGTTTTTATGAACTCTTATGCAGGAAAAACTTACCGATTAACATGGTGTTCGTGACTAATAATGACTATGGTTTCTTGAAAAACAAGGTAAAGAGCTTGAAGAACCCAAATGAACTCTAGTTAGTCTCTCGCAATTCTAGTTAGTGCGGAATGAAAGCTGGAATGGACAGTAATTTAAATATTTTTATTTTTTGCAACGAATAGCTTATCCACGTGTATCTTTAGGGATCCTTGAGAGAAAATTTGGCAAAAAGAATTAGATAAAGTCCAGCGAATATCCGCCAAATTCGTTGAAAATTGGTATGATAAGAACACAAGTGTAACAGGATTAAAAACTTTTAAAGGATTGAGGCTGGGAACTACTTGATAAACGAAGAGACCGAGCGAGTATTAGACTTATAGAAAGGTTCAGAACAAACGAGTTTAACATTGACACTCAACAAATAATAATAACCTCATTCTACTTAGGTAGATCAGACCACCAAAATAAAATAATAGAGATAGATTCCAGTACAGATAGATAAAAATACTTATTTTTCCCTGAAAAATGAAGAGGCATGATAGTAAAAAGCCGAATTCACTTTAGAAATATTAAAAACATTTAATTTACTAGTCCGAACAAAATTAAACATTGCAAAGATATCAGGTATATTTGTAGGTGCATGGGCATGTTACTTGGTAGTTTGTGTGTGGATTGTAAGGGTCTTTGCATCAATGTATACCGTATTTTTTTGTGGATTGTATTAATTTATGGATTTTGTATGCGGTTTCTTCTTAATTACGGGTGATGCCCTAACACCCCCGCCACACGCCCTTGTAGCGGCTTGGGGGGTATTAAGTAGATGTAGATGGATACAGTAGGAAAGAACTTCCTGGACAGAAACTGCTCGTATATTAGTGTAAGATTAGTGAGCTTCTTTTAAGGAAAAACTCAATTATTGAAAAAATCTCTTTGAATTAAATGATCATGGTAAAGTATGTGCAGTTCACGTCCAACGATGCAGAGTGGTCTTTTTCTTCGTATATCGTGCTTATTGCCTGACGAATAAGCTTAACGATGGAAAATATCGAGATACATGTTATGATCAAAGTATCTACATCTACTTAATACCCCACAAACCGCCGCAAGGGCGTGTGGCGGGGGATGTTAGGAAACCACCCGTAATTAAGAAAAAAGAAAATCGCATGCGAAAGCCACTATTTTCTACAATCCACGAACAAAATATGATATGCATTGATGCAAAAACCCTTACAATCCACACACATGCAAACACACAAACTACCAACTAACATGCACATGCACATACAAATATACTTTATGTCTTTACAATGCTTAATTTTATTCCGACTTGTAAATTAAATGTTTTTAATATTTCTAAAATGACTTCGGTTTCTTACTCTTATGATTTCTGATTGTTTTGGGAAAGAATGAGTATTAGTATCTAACTGTACTGGAATCTTTCTCCCTTATTTTACTGTTATGGTCTGATCTACCTAAGTATTGTGGGGCCATTATAATTCCTTTAGTGTCATTGTTGAATTCGTTTGTTCTGAACCCTTCTAAAAGTCTGTCTCGCTTGATCTCTTCGTATATGAAGTGGGTGCCGTCCTAAATCCTTTGAGAGACCTGTCAAACTTGTATTCTTATTATAATAATTTTTCACGAATCTGGAGAAATTTCTCTGGACTTTATCTAATTCTCCTTGCCAAATTTTCACCCAGGGGTCCCAAATACTTGCGGCATATTCCAAATGAGGTTAAACCAAAGCAACATAACACCTCTCCTTAACTTTCTCACTACATTTCCCCACCATCCGTTTAATGAAGCCGGGTTTCTTTAACTCGGCTTCAAGACATGTATCAAGAGGTGCAAGACTGATCCGGAAGGCCTGCGAAGGTTCTCGGTTAAAAGTATTAGCTATCCATGTATTTATTTATTTAACAATCCCTTTTATCTACTTTCTGATGCCCATTCTTCAGTTACCGGTGAAAACATCTTTCACCTATTGCAATCGTAATCAACCAGCACGTCCGATGTTAAATACAGCCGTTGAATTACAATTTCAAAATGTTATACCCCAGTTTTTAAGGTATTTTTCAAAAAGCGGTCGAGGAAGTGGTGAATTTTACATTCTTTTTGTTACACAGATAAGTAATAGATAATGTCTTGAGACATTTTGTGGCTCTTTGTGACATTTTTTTGGGTTAAAACAGGAGACCTTTTAGGCAAATGATTTGTGCATTTTAGAGACTATTTTTTGCGCTCTCTACTAATTAGGTTAAGAATTAAGGGTTCTCTCCACCCTGTCACCAATCCTTGAGAGTTCTACCTCAATTAAATTACCCACCCATCCCTGGTGATGCAAACTGCCTCAGCGGTGACCCCCCACTAATGACTACTGCTCAGTCAGTATTTGCTGCATGTGTTCGCATTTACAAACATCCCCTTAACGCCACTCCTATCGTGATTGGCTAAGAAAATGCCTGCTTTTAAGCTATTTCGCTAGACTTTATCCTTTTCATTAATTTCCTCGACACTGGATTCTCCTTTCTGTCACCTCAGTTACTTTCTTTCAATGTAGTACTACATTATCCCCTTTCTTCATGAATCTCCCGATATTCCTGGTCTTAAAAGAGTTTCCCGAACCACAATTTGTACACTCATACTAAACCAAGAGTTTCTCAGTCTAGCCCTTCTTTTCTCAAACCAGTCGTTCGTCTCTTAATGCATCTGTTCGGTGAATGCACCCTCTTCCATTTTCTCAATTTATCAAACAAGCATAGCAATTTTTTATTCCTACTTCTCTACTACCCATCCGTCTAACTCGCATTCATTTGTGTCCCTATCATTCCCGGCCCCATCACTCATATCTTACCGCAAATAATTTTCTACTTTCACAAATCCACCACATTTAGTTTATATTGACATTCATTCTGCAGCATACCATCCCCATGCTATAAACAGAGGAGTATGCTTTTATATATCGACATTTTTTCTTCCAAATACAGTCATTTTTTATACTATTTTTTATTACTACCATGTATTCCTCCCGGCTGCACGAGTTTAATTAATACACAAAACATTTTTTAACATGACTATTATATAAGACTCCCGTTACACGAGGGGCCTGATTATATGTCATCGAGGAATAAATTATACATATTTATTAGGGAAGTGTAGAAATTAATTTATTAGAGTGAAGCTCTCTCAGTAGAGTGAGAGCTTAACTTAAATATGATCTAGTGCATCGAAACTGATCCCGAATAAATTTTTATTTTGTGGAAAATTGTAGTAGTCTTCGTCTCTATCAATAGATAGTATTGTTGGAATTTAAGTCAGGTCTAAGTCTAGGTCTAAGGTCTGGTTAAGCCAGTGCTAAGCTAGCTTAAGGTTTTCGGTCATCTTTATAATTATCTTGTAATTTATTCGTGAACATCTTTATTTTCAATGAACATCTGTTTGCGAATTACACCTTTTTAGAAATGGGGTGCATGAAATGGCCATTTGAAATTCAGAAAAGTACTTTCGACGTCAATTTTGAGAGCCCTACGCCATTACTACCCAACAATAATGGTGCTCTGATTGATTTATTTACCCCATTAGATTCTATGACGGCATAGTTAAGTACGTATATGTTTTAAGGTTAGCTAAGGACGAGATTCATGCTGAAACGAAAACAAATTTTCTTCGAATTACATAATTTCTTTCTATTATTGATATGCACTCGTATTTATCATCAAGGTGTAAGCATAGCAAGGGAGAGGGAATATTAATGCGTAAGAGGCGTGGTTCCATCCATCCATGCACGTATGATATTTGAATGAGTGTAGGCAATCTCTAAGTGGGTAGCTCTTTGAGGATTACTGGTGTAGACCGACGCCCCAGAAAACTCATCGAGGGCGTATTTATTTTGGATGACGGAGTATTTGAGGAAGGTGCGAAGGTCACTTTGAACGTCCCATTTAAAAGAAGACTTCCCAAAGTTTATCCAAAACATTTCTTGGCTCCTATAAATAGATTTTGAACCCCAATTGCAATGTCATAATACGTAAGTGGATATCAGGGAAAAAAACGTTTTCCGTAAATTCATCTCCAGAGTTGTAAACCACCATTTACTGGCATGCAACTAACGACTGAAACCTCGTTCGCACTCTAAAAATAAATTCTCATGAAAAGTGAATAATGATAACTTAGTAAGTTCCACCGGTTTTTATTTTTCAAACGACCGGCTTCGTCGAATAGTCGGCATCATCAGGTTCAATATGCAGGACTTTTTGACATTTATATATGCATGGATGTGGTGGGAGGAGTTTTGGGTGGATGAGAGCTATGGTGTAGATGGAATGGGGGGAAAACTTGGGAGAAAGGTAGGGGGGAGGACAGTGAGCAACCAAGAATGAGAGATTACTGGGTGTAAGGGACATCAAGGAGAGGGATATGTAAGGAAAACACATTATCATTAACCAGGAATCCATTTACAACGTTTTTCTTTACCTCCAGTTGTTCTAAGACATCCGTTCTTTTGCCCTTGGTTTCATTATGGAGGACTTCGTGGGTAAAATCGCTCAAGTGTCCTTCTTCCCACAAGTGCTTGGTGGAGAAGGACTGTGAAATATTTGCCGTGTGGAAACACCGTTTGTGTTCTTCACTTCAAACCTTAAATAATCTTCCCGCCGGCCGCAGTCTTTACAGTGTGTACATTCTAATTTATTTTACTTCTAATACTTCATTACGTTGCAGTCTTTACATTTTAATTCATAAACACCACTTTTTTCATTTTGTTTAACCGGGTCTTTTGTTTTGTTTAGCTAACTCTTCAAATTTCTTTTGTTTTAAAAAGCCACTTTACACTTATCCTTTGAAAAAGCACTGACCACTCTATGGGAATTCTCCCCTAAAAATGTTAGTTTACACCATTTTGTTTTATCTTTTTCTCCGTCTCCATCCCCGTTTTAAATAAATGAATGTGCGTATGAAGTGCGCTTTTTGTGTAAAATCTTTTCTATGAGTTCAGGTTCGTAGCCGTTGTTGGAAGCAATGAATTTCATGATTATAAGTTCCCAATTGAAATAGTTCACTGACAGGGGGATGTTAATCAGTCTATTTATCATTGAACGAAAGGCAGCCAGCTTCTAGCGGGAACTGTAGTGGATTACTTGGTCTGTGGAGGTTAATTTTCTGAAATTTGCAAAGTAATAAGGATTTCCACAAGTGGTTATTTTTACATCCAGGAAATTGATGCAATCATTGACTCCTTTCTCACACACGTAAAATAAAGGTGTTGACATAATGAGTTAAGGGAGTTAAGAAAAATGTCAAGTTGCCGATCAGTTCCGGTCCATACCCATATATTGTACCTGATGATTTCGACTATTCGTGGAGATCGGTCGTTTTTAAAATAAAAATCAGTAGAACTTACAAAGAAATTATTATTCACTTTTCCTCATGAAATTTCATCAAGTTGAGCCGAAAACCATAGAATTCACTACTTTTCATCCTCTTGCCGACATGCATAAAATTTGCGACCGGAATGATATTCGATAAATAAAAGATTTTTCTCTTCTGGTTTTAATTGTAACTTAAAGGGAGACATGCGAAAATTATCGGAAAGCGATCCACTGGAGGGAGGATATTCTATCTCAAGCTGCTTTCAGCGCCAACATGAAGCATCGTATTGTGTAACAGAAAGCTTTTAAATCACACTTGACCATTATTCACCTTCCTCCAAATACCTAGTATCATCACTGTGATTTTATTTTTACACTACTGTCTTATTTGCTACCCGTCACATATTCAGACCATATTTGAGGCTTGACTCTTTTGACTCCGTGCCGAGAGTTTTTTGCCTGCTCATCGGCTCATCTTAGAACTTCCATTCATAATTCCCAAATTCGTTAATTAATTATTGTCAAGTATATGACTCCGAGTCAACTAAATATAAACCACAGTCGCTAATTTTAGCATAAATGTGATTAACTCATGTCGCTCAGATGTAGCGCAATAAGTAATGAAAATTAAAACTGAGAGGCGTTTCGGTGCATGAAAACGTGAAGAAATTAGAGTAAAATCGACCTCAACATAGCCTTAGCCGTTGATAATTTGAGAAATTCGACGATAATTAGGACTGCGGGATAGTCACACATTTGTGCAACCGAATTTGTAAAAATGAGATGTATTGGGTGATGCTACCAAGCGAATGATTGAATATTGTGATCTTACTGAAGTAAATCCGAGTCTTTTAATGGTGAAAATTAAAAATATTTTCACCCGAGTACTACATTGCTTCTCAAACGGACTAACGACAGTAATAATAAGGAAAGGTGGTGAAGTAGTTTCCCCAATCACACCTTTCCTTTTTTTATTGCGGAAGCAAATAAAAAAGAAATAGCATACAAAGAATATATAGCATGATATGTTGAGGGGGTTCCTGCTCTCGCTTAATCCCCCTTTAATATTCTGATATAATTAGCATCAATTACACAACAGGAGAAAGAAATATCAATTAAGATGACATAATAGCATTATATTAGAAAATTAATGCTGAACCCGAATTTAGTACAATTAGGGATACTAACTTGTACAAGAAATAAATATATTATTTTATGATAACACTTCGGTTTACCAAGGTATACAAGAGTTTTTGATCGTACACTAGGCACAGACAAAGGACTAACGACAGCGGGAATGAATCTTACGTTTGTAGCAGTCACTGATTTTCTTCCGTATGATTCCTGGTTCGCCCTTGGAGATAGGAAAGCTCCTGGCCATACGGTCACTTACTTCATTGTAGGTGCGTACCCTTGTAGCAGATTAAAATGAACGAATCATAACCAGGTTACTTTTTCGTTTTGATCCTAGTAATTCTTTTCCGTTCGTCAGATAAGAGCGAGTTCATCTTTAATCCATGACTTCAAAACATGATTTATTATATGAAGCTCAATTGGCGCGTGAAATAGGTGTGTAGTCTTAATTATTAACATTATCAATCTGTTACTCAAGAATTTTATGCTGTTACCTATATTTTCAGATGCTATCAATGTCAGTAGAGCATTGGTCTCAGTCCTTTTATAAACCGATTCAATTTGATAAATTTTTCATCACAATATATACCTGCAGGGAACGACGTGGTATTCTATCGTTCAAATTATAGAATGTCATATCCAGAATATTAGGCTCCAAGTGAAAAGTTTGGTTATCATTAACCGCCGCTCTGTCGTTTAATCAAATAGGTAATTGAAAGAAGACGTGTGAGCTATTGGCTGTGAAACGAATGTGAAATTATGTTATTCCTAAGGCCAATAAAAAGTACAATACTTAGTACAATAATAATTGGCTATAGGAATTCACCTAATTTTACAAATGGGTCATTGTACATTCAGAGCTCCCCCACGAATTTGAGCATTCAAGAATCGTTCAAGGATGATGTGCACCCGAGGTGATCACTGACGAAAGCAACTAGGAAGAATTCGCCTTGAATTATGACGTATTTAGTATAAAGCCGCCTTAAAGTGATGAATGACAAAATGTTCCATGTTAGTTTAAATATTATGGTTAGGCACCAATGCGCAGTTCTATTTTCAACGTAGATAAATTAACTCAAGTCCCACACCGCATCGACAGGCCAGAGAATGGCGATAGAATTAAGAGAGATGGATTATCAAACGGATGGATTCAGATTTCCTTCCTGGAATCCACGAGCATTTCGCAAAACCATGGAAGCACTGAAATGCTAAGGAGGTGAGATTGGTAGCACCCATGCGTTGTTTGTAAACAGATATGATGTGAATGTAAAATTATTAAGCACTCAAGGCACAAGGCTCTAATTTGTTTGAACCATACTATTACATTTATTTTGGATGTTCTGAGGCACCGATTTGTGAAACAATGCGATTTAGATTGTTTTGTTATTACCCACAAATTAATTAATATTATCAAAACGAAGGCGGGTAGGTGCTTTTACATTCACACTATTGCAACTGTTATGTAGTTGCACATATATCAGTTTTTCGTGAGAACGACGTGTACGATATCGCATATCTGAATTATCAATCCATCATTCTTCTGGTGGTAGTCTTTCGTTATCATTAGACCATAGTCAGGGTCTACCCAAAAGGTAGCAGACCTGAGTCGATTTCAAAAAAAGTCTTACCAGAATTAATACATTCACGCAAAAGTCTTCGAAGTAGCACCCTCGTGCGACCTCACACCGCTGCCACCGAGTTTTTCACGCCCCCTACGCCTTCTGGAAGGCGGCACCAGGAATGCTGCTAAGCTCTCTCGTCACGGTCTATAATAACGCCCTCACTGAGCCGTGGTAACGTCCTTTCAGCACGGATTTGAGGTGGGTGAGAGGAAGAAGTCTGGTGGAGCAATGTCTTAAAAAATGTGGATCCTCACTCGCATGGCCGAGAAGCTCTTGGCAGATCTGTGTGCGAGTTTCCTTTGTTCGTCTGAGAGCACTCGCGGCACATACTTCGCAAACACCTTTCTCATACCCATGTTTCACTGTTATGGATACCAATTTCATCATAAACCATGCGAACACTTAATTTGCGATCCCTGTTCAACAAATGCGGCCTACCACTAACACCATAAGCGGCCTTGAGCATGTAATGAGTCTTCCTACAGGTTTTGCTCAGTTGCACGTAACATTTAATGGTGTTGTGCTATTCCAATAACCGGTTCATGACGGAGCGTAACGAGATCACGTTATAGAGGTTTCCCAAACGAGCGATTCACACTCCGCAAAGGCTGTGAGCCAACTGCCATCGGCCTCCAGCTTGCCTTAAGACTCCCATTTCTCGAACCTAGCCTGAGAAACCGCCGCCCTTTCATCCGGGAAAAATAAGTCATACTACTTTTGAGACTGGCCTTGTATAATATCTTGGAATTTCGAAGCTAATTTCTGCTGATTCCTATGATAACGGACTCGGGAAGGTCATGTTTAATAATGAATATAAGGAGAATTTGCGCTTTTCCACAGATTTTTTATAGCGTACGACGCGTTTCAACTCACAAACAACATCAGGTACAAGCTTGTACCTGATGATGACTCTGTGAGTTGAAACGTGTCGTACGCTATAATAAATCTGTGGAAAAGTGCAAATTCTCCTAAAATTCATTATGAAGAACTTCCACGACCTTAAGCCTGAATCTGTTGAATTTAGTCATGTTTAATCGTCGCTATTTTGAAGAGTGCCCTTAAGGATGTAAATTTAGAAACTTTAAACAAAATATCATCATCACACACATACATACGAGTATATACACATGTATGTGTGGGTAAATATATATTAATACATATAGTATTCAACTATAGTGTTAGTGTAGTATAGTGTTAGGAAGAGGTGTAAGGCAGGGTTGCCCATTGTCACCGGTGCTGTTCAACGTATATGTAGAGGAAATGATTAAAGAGGCATGGGAAGAACTGGAGGTAGGAATGAAAGTCGGAGGGGAATTCGTAAAATCGGTTAGGTTTGCTGATGATCAAGCATTAGTTGCTCAGTCAGCCAAGGGGTTGCAAGCATTGTTGAGTGAATTGGGTGTTCAGTGCGATAAATATGGGATGAGAATCAATATTAATAAAACAAAGGTTATGCGATTTTCCAGAAAGAAAAAGGCTAAGCTAAATATTAAAATAGGCGGGGAAAATATAGAGCAGGTAGAACAGTTTACATATCTCGGAGGTGTTTTGGACCAACACGGTCAAAGTGGTAGGGACGTAAGGAGAAGAATTGCGCTAGGCAAGGAGGCTTTCTCAAGGAGGAGGGAGTTG
>CM073779.1:36045196-36090069 GCA_037158775.1 Hetaerina titia
CATATAACCACAGCTATCAACTCAAAGTCTGGTTTGAAAGGTGAAGGTGGAGCTTCACTTGGTACTGCGCCCATCGGTATGTGTAATTCTCGCATTAACAGGGTAGAGGGCCAGATCCTTTCCCTGTGCCGCCTATGGTTTCCCAGGAAGATCTAGGCCTACTATCGCTGACGGTTATCAGGATGGGGTTTGAGACGGTTATCAGGCTGGGGTTAAAAATTGTGGAATGTATTCATTTAATTAATTTTCAGTGAAGGGTTACGCGCGTGGTAGCCTAGCTAGCTACTTCATACCATACATAAATCCTAACTCGGGAGTGGAAATGCTCACTTCTCGCCCTGCTTCTATAATATGCTATATGTAAAACCTGTAATTAGTGAAATTGGCACAGAAAATGATCATTTTTCCATTGCCATTGATGTGCCTAGTTCATTGTTAAATAGTTTAGTGCACTTGAAACGGTGCCCATCTCTTTAAATACACCCCTCCAGTCATATACAACTTTGACGCCGCAACTTCTCATCACTAACTTTGAATGCATGGACAAATCTGAAATATCATTTCTTCATCTGGTTAAGGAAGTGGTACCATCCTGGAGTACGTGTACCTACTTAGTTAAGCGAAGAATTTATCTGCAATCTTTGAACATTCTCCACTCTACCAATTTGGTATGAGAATAATTGTATTCCTATCCTATCCCTGAGGATAACTTCACAAAAATTACACCCCGGATATCATTACAATGTGCTATTTAGCCCCTAAGTAACGCCGGGGCAATCAGTGTCCTCATTCTTGACAACGGACTGTCTTGACGTCTGAATAGAAGGCATGTCAGAATGAACCCTATCGGACAATCAAGGACCCTTGAAAATAATAAAGAATATTTCACAAATTTCAAATCGAAAATTCGAACCCCGGTCAAGGCGAATGATTTTTACTCTCTGAAATTGTTGCATTGTACTAAATGAATATGTTATCGTGCGAGTCCATTGGGTTGAAGATAATGATGCTGTTTTTATGGTTCCTTCTTAAAATGGTAGACGAAGAGTTTTTCTTTCTCTAAAAATTAATTTACTTTCCTTTTTAATCGTTGTTCGTCCACACCACTAAAAAGTGGTCCATTGTCCAAATCTGACTGTACAAAATCCTAAAATGTTACTATTTTAGAAAGAATTCAATTTTTGGTGAGTGTACCTCTAATAGCTGTGCAGTCCTAAACCGTCATTGAAACGTTATTTGTGGGAGATAATGTCCTTCAGGAGCATGCTAAAAATGTCGTACTATACTCTCGTACTATCCATATGGCCACTGTGGCACAGTTAAAGAGGCCGAGTCTTCGGCGCTCGATACTGATCACGATTTTAAGAGTCCTGTCCAAAACTGTTTAAAGCTTTCCTAATATTCACTGTTTAATGATAATTTCGATAAATAATTGCTTAAGTAGGTTCTAAATAAAAGAACTGTCGAAATCTGTGATAAAATTAGAAACAGTTTAATCGTTAGTAGTAGTAATGGAGTCGGTCACCCCTGGATGTGACGCCCAACTACCGAGGGACCGCCTGAGCATCAGCATCGGATCTCCCTGTCACCTTGACGGACCAGGTTTGAGAGCATAAAGCTTCCTGCGAAGCTCATTCCATTCCAATTTGACGTGGAATAGACGTAAAATAATTGAAGGAAAAGATTACATTTTTTGGTAAAAAATGTATTCCCAGAAATTAGAGCATAAAGTGTTTTCATGATCTTGAATTTCATTTTCATAGATCAACGATCAAAATCTGCTCTGCTTAACGTAAGAAGTTATTATCCTAAACATCTCAGGAACACCGGATGAACGTATATATTTAAAAATACGCAAAAGAATGCAGATGCCTCAGGTTGCTATCAAGGGCCCGATTCTCTAAGATATGTCAGTTTTCGAGTCCTTGTAATTTTAGTACACGGAGTCTGCTGACGACTTGCTACTTGCCTGAATTTTACCATATGTGAATTTGAAATTTAAGGCTATTTTCAGTGGACTTGTAAATCGACTTTTAGCGGTCAGAAATTGGTCATGGGAGTTCATTTTCATTCAAATGAAGTCATCAGTCTCCATAACGCAACCACGTCCGAGTACTTTTTTTGTAGAGCCGGACGTCGTGTAGAGGAGCAAATGAGTTACCTATAAAAAAATAAAAGACAGAAAGTTGGAACCGAAGGAATCAAGGTTTCATAGAGTAAAATTACAAGTTAAGTGGAGGTTGAACACACTCAACAAGTGTAAGCCGTCCACTTATGAGCTACCAAGCGTTTGAAAGGTCTGAGTTGCTGGGTGAGAGTTAACTCCCTCAAGGCTAGGTATCATCAAATGACGGGGAGTGATTCTCAAGTCCCTCTTTCAAGTATTCCATGCCAATTACAAGTTCTTGACCGCCTCGGCAGTTTGGACATCGAGTATTCAATGGAGTTTTGGGAATGAGAACTTCTCCTGCCAGGAACTGAACCTTGACTTTCAAGGAATAGGTCGGACATAGTTAATGGTTTGGTTTAGTTTTGATGGCTCCGCTATCACACATTTTAAAAAACTTTCGTTTTTATTCTATTTTTTTCTATTCACTTTTTCGTTTCTCTGGTAGCAAAAGGTGAAAACTTTAAAACTTCTTGCATTCAAAGACCAATTTCGTTGCGTATTGCATGTGTTAACAACCAGCAATGGGGAAATACTTATTATGAACATTTCTCCAGATCAATTACAGTTTCAGCTTACAAGGTGTGAAGTGAATGAAATTAACTTTTTTTTGAATTTCCCATAGCCATTTGGTCATGTGCGAACCCAGGCAGCAGGGGAGGGAGAGCCAGGAATAGCCCAATAACAGCATTCCACAAAGTAAATTTGGCAATGACTGTGTCCATGTGTATTTTTTTGGAATTGCACCATCAAAATGTAGGAATTTATCACAGGAGATTTTGTTATTTCCCATTATGACATGTGAATGAAGAGTTGCCTCTGTTCTCTCTAAAACATACTTAATTATCATTATTTTCCATATCAGTGGCTCAGATGACTTCAACCTGTGGAATTAATGGCTGATAGGATGATTTAATTCCATGAAGAAACAACTTTTTTAAAGTCGCTGTACAAATTTAATCCAATACCACAATTGGTATGAGGATTAAAATAAACACTCCAGTGGCTGAGAGTCCTACTCACTTTTACGGTTTTCATGCAAACTTAGGTAGCTAATCAATTACAGAAAAAATAACATGAAATTTAGGCAAATTAAAATTTACTGTAACCGAGCCAGAAAATTTGCTGCTTTTGATCAGTAAAGAAAGAGCTTTGGATGAAGAATATTTGGCACAGCTGTAACCTGTATGGATTGAAGTTGGCCTGCATTAGGCTGAAATTATGCTTCCTAAAGAATCCCCCTCCTTTTATTACTAGATCCTGGCACATTCAAAAAAACTGGCTTAAGAAATAAGATTTTTAAAAATTTTAAGGACTTTAGGTAGTCGGTCCAATGAATTATTTCCAGCACACGACTTCTGACACATACATATCAATTAAAACATTATAAAATCAAAAGTTCATCACTGCATGATTGTAAATTAGCCTCCTGTAAATAAGAAAATCGGGTTGTAAAAGTGAGAAAACATTTACTTGAGCCTTTTTCTATTACTTCTAATTATGTTGTTTCTGTTCAATAACACCCTTTCCCAATCCTGATTTTTACTAATTCATGGTTGAAAAAGACTATGGTTTCAACACCATTTATGCCAACAATTTTCCATTAATTATTACAAAAATATCAAAGTTGTAAAGCGAGACAATACCTTAGGGGTTATTCCCTAATGATGGTGTCCAATGCTACTTTTTTAAGGATCCCATTTAGGCATCAGCTATGCAAAATGGCATCAGAAGCTATTTTGTAAAAGTTACCCATGTTCCTTGAGTGCCAGGCTGCTGAGCCCATGACATAATTATATCACTGAAATAGCATTGAAAATTACTTTGTGGTAGCCATTTGTCAAAATTTTCATACAAAAACACACTGTAAACATTAATATGAAAGAGAATTCAGGGAGTTGCTGCAACTGATTTTTATCCACATTCTACAGGCTTTAAAAAGATGAATTGTAATAATTCTAAACAGAAGGCTAAGGGATCTATCAAAACATTTAGTAAAGTGCAACAAATATTTTGCCCATTGTTTTTTAGTTTTTTTATGAATGTTGAATACTGATAGAGGGAAGAACATTAGGGAAGTGGGGAAAGCGAAAGAAAAGGAGTGGGATGTTGGAAAAAATGAAGGAAGTACGTATTACTGAAGAGGGGTTTATTGTAGTATCAGATATCAGGTTTTTTTGGTAAAAGGGGCAGGTAAATATAACATTGTACCATTATCTGGGCAGTGTCAATCCTAGACCTTTAAAATCATTTACCGGTGGATTATTAATAATAATAACAATCATAACACTATAAATCTATATATATATATATATATATATATATATATATATATATATATATATATATATATATATATATATATATATATATATATATATATATATATATATATATATATATATATATATATATATATATATATATATATATATATATATATATATATATATATGCGTCAGCATGTTGAGGTATACCTTAGATTTCCCTGAGCTGCAACTTTTAACTCATAAATGCACCAAAATAATAAAGAAATTCCATAGCACATGTAAATCAGCAAAATTATCACTGCATAAGAAGATTTGAAAAGCCTTAATTAAACAAAATTAGGTTGTAATATTTAATGAAATATCTCCATAACATAGTCCTATCATGTTTTTGCAGAATGAATTTACCGACACAGGGAGAGGAACTGGTCCCTCTACCCTGATGTGTGAATATTCACACGCCGTTGGGCTTAGTATTGGGTGAACTCTGCCTTCACCTACTAAGCCGACCTTCAGGTTGATTACTGTGTTTATGGTTTTATTACTACCAGCAAGAGGAACATGGACAGAAATTTCATGCCAGGAAGTTAGACAACTTTTAAAACCATAATTATAATAGCATTTTTATTGTCCACTGATCATACATATCAAGTAGGTCTGAGAATCTTCAAACACAAAAAAGTACAAAATACAGGCACATTTCAACACTATGAACATGCTTAAAAAGAATATGTGCATTAGAGTATGTAAAACACACAAGGCACTAAATATATATATAATATGTACATATATATTTTTTTATTTATATTTTCTAGTATAATTGAATGCTTATCATTAAATATGATGTAAATATGAGGTATAGCACTTAAAAAAGTAAACTAATAATATAAAAAAACTATATAGGGCTTCAGTGTACATAAATAATTTGCACTTGCTGTTTTTCAATTGCAGGGAAGTATCATTTCAACCGAAGGTATTAATTAAAAGAACACCTCTCTTTTTTCAAACTTCCATCAATTTGAATTGTCATGCATTAGGCATTAACTTCACTCTTAATTCTTCTGTAGCATCAGAAATAGCATCAGTCATTACTGATGCCAATGGCCAATGCTGATGCTGGGTGCTTTTATGGAATACTACTGATGACATTTTCAGATATCCTTTTAAGAATAGCAGTGGGTGCCTTACGAGTTACGGAATAACCCCCTTTCACTTCTCATGATTTGTTTACACTATCTCCAAATTAACAAGAAAAAATACCTGGAAACCCCCTAGTCTTTGGTTTAGGTGGTGATGTGAGGGCTGAAGACTCTCACCTCCTAGTTCCTTCACTCCCTTTGGCTTCCAGAAAAAATATAAACATTATTATGTGCATAGAAACACAGACATATAATTGTAACTCTTGGTTGGGAGTTTTTTTCAGAGATACTTCCGAACTCAAAAAACTTTAACTCTCATTTGTCATGCTGCTAATATATTCTACAAAATGTAGTACTAAGCTTTGGCAAATTCTATCTGGTCTCCTGAAACATGATGAACTATATCTGAGAAAAAATACATTTGAACTTAATGATTAGAAAAATGTTGAAAATAACAATTTGTGAAAAGTCAATTTTTATCTAACCACACATCATCATCAAACAGCTGCATGCTTGTGTTATTTTTTAAATACATTGAATGAATTGTCTCTCAAAAAGGGAAATCATATGAACAAGCAAATAAAATTAAGCATTAATAGTAATACTGGGTTCAGTATTTCATCCCATTTAAAAAGATTAATATAAGAAATTAAGGTGACAAGTTTGATAAAGAAAGTAGGATTTCATGAGTAATTAAAGAAAAAAAGACATTAATTTCAACAAATCAGTCTAAATTGGCACAAAGACATTTTCTCTTGGAGACAAAATGCAACAGAACTATGCCCAGAAACAGAAATATTCAACAGGAAGTTATACAATCAGTAAATAATTTGATATCAACCCCTCAATAATTAATATCTGCAGTCAACAGTTCTCGGCAAAAAAAGTATGTGGGTTCAGGCTTGGGAATTGTGGGCAACTGCCATTTGCCTTTCTCTGTCTACATCACTGACCAAGGTCAGTAAAACCAGATATGCAAACAAACCGGTCCATTTTCAAAATAGTCTTGGCTCGGTTACTTGAGCACCTGTGGGGAATGTGAAGTTTTTATTTTTGTTGGAGGGAAGTCAAGGGAATGGGCCAATCATGCAAAATGATGTAATGATAAAATGAGTAATTATTTTGAAGAAAATACATAACATCATATGAAGTGGCAAAAACAATGGTATATAGATTATTTACCAAAGGAATTTAACTAAAAAAAAATTATAATATCTGCAGTTAATTATTTATACTTTGGTGTGTCATCAGGAAACATTATTACAGTGTTTAAGGGAAATTGGATTTTTGCAAAAGCTAAAGGGATCAGTTTATTCCTCGGGACTTGACATTCTGGAAGGATTCTGTCATAACCATTGATGACCTAATATTTCTTTCATGTAACAGAAGACCACTCTCACAAGATGGTTGGTTGGCCTATATTAGGGTAATGCTGAAGTTGTAGAAACTGTAGCAAAAAGAGGGTCTTCACTATTTAGAAACTCAAAATTTGCATCAGGACCCAATAGATAACCTTTTAGGTATAAAAAATATAATCTATTGAATAGAATCATCATACAAATGTAATACATTATCAGTACATTGATGGATGGTTTTTCACCTCCTACCCACCAAAATCATGAGTTGGACAAGGAAAATTTTCTTAGCAATCTAAAATCATTCATTGTAGAGGGTTGGTTCAGCTGACTTTGAAAGTGTACATGTCCCCAGTACATCTGCAAACCGCTTATTCAAAAATATCAGAATGTTTCTTTGAAACATCAATGGAGAGAGTTAGATTTTAAAAGCATTGCATACATAAGCAGTTTGTTAGAAGATACTGGATATAAGAGAAGTGAAGATTATGAGTATTGCTTAACCACTGACGTTTTCAATAAGAGCTATGGTTTTATTTCATTCAATTATTTTGCAGGGGAATCTGTTAATTACAGTTTCCTTTATAGGAAATGGTAACTGCCTTGGTTAAGGCAACAAATATAATTGAAGGGGCTATGCCTAATGTCCCAAATAGGGAAGGGGTTTGCAAGCAACTTACAAATGTTATTCTTAGTTCAGCTGATTTTTCCTTAATTAAATGAGAAGCTCATAGGAAAGAAACCAATAATGACTGGGCTTGTTTTTTAAAGTTTAAATTGTTTATATTTCTCTGGCAATAGTTTCATTTCCATCCACACAGTGATGTATGTTGCTTATTCTTAAATTTTTGCCAGCTGAATTATTCTAATGTTTTTCATTATACATTTAAAAAGAGCATCCTCTCTATAAAAAGTGCCTAATTTGCCCCAAAGCCTTACATAGATGAAGTTTTTGTCTTATTTTTATACATTAAATTTACTTTCACGGTTATATTTGACTATTTTGAAATTGTGTGGCTTGTATAAATGTGATACACGATTACATTAAGTGAGTTGACTGTTGTACTGTGCAATTTCTGACATTTTAGCCAATTAGCTCTTTCATTCATAACATCAACTGGCCAACTAACGTAAATTTCTAGAAAAAATGTATGGAATGAAATGGAAGCAAATGCCATATATTCTATTCATGGCTTTAAATCTTCTTGTAGATGATAATTTTTGCACGATCTCTTCCATAACCATGTAAATCTAGTCTTTATCTTGCATGTTTTCCATAACAACAAAATTTCAGCGCCCATAGTGGTAGTTAGTAATAATCAACAATTTTTTTTTCATCCATACCATTAGGATATCATGCGGATGTCATCACGATATAAAATAATGCGAATATATTAACTAATAGGGGGATACATTGGGAAAATGTTCACTTGTTGCAAAACAATCCTGGAGCTCAAAATATCCATTGATAAATTAAGACGGATTGGTGTAAAACCATTTTAACCCTTAGAGGGTATCGAAGTTTTATTCCTTTATAGTTGGACTGAGAGTTGGTTTGCTGCACTAAATGGGTAGACTATACTTGCCTAAGAAGGAATCAAAGTTTTATTCCTTATTAGCTGGTCGTAGACAGTTTGCAGTTGTTAAATAGCAGATTATACTTAGTTCTTTTGAGTCAAAAGAATAAGAATTGTACAAATGGTATGATTGCGCTTAATGTCACTTGGACTGCATGACACGAACAGAAAGTTACAATTTGCAGCATTTTAAATCTAGGTTTGCAAGGCGGCCACAATACTCAGAATCCTGATTAATTTTTCCCTAAGAATAATTATATTGGCAGATTCATGACGATAACCTTACAGTTGAAAAACGTGGGTTAAATGCTCTGGAAAAATTCAACTAGGCCGTTCTCATGGAATAATATTTTTCCATCCTATAGTCAGATTAAGATAGATATCATAATGAACACAAACGGCATCGGCAGAAGTGCACATGTAAACACTAATCCTACAAAATTCACAAACGCTACGTAATGATTAACTCTCCAGTATTAGTTTTTTGAGGTGATAATAATTAAGATGGAAATGTATGGAGAGAAATCTTATTAAATATAATATGTGCCCAGTGATACGGCCCTTGGAAGCAATGAATATGTGGATACCCACTCTATTATTTTTATTATATATGTTTAATTCTTTACAGAAGCATTGCTATAATTATGAAGATTTGTCATCAATAAAAACACAATAATATTTTTGATAATAGTTTAATTTCACTCACTGTGACATTACATTTACATTGACTGAACTCACTAGCCCCACGCCATTCTTAATCGTACTTCATTTGTCAAGCTTGGTTCACCCGGTTCCCGTATTATACAGAGGGAAATGTCGCTGATATCCCACAATAAAAGGGGAAAAAAATTGGCAACAAAGCTATCTGCAACACTACGAGGAAACTGTGTTGTGTCGGAGTATGAGATACACCACTAGAATTTTTGTAGTCTCCTTGCGCATGGTTCATGTAGAGACTTTTCTGAATGCGGTCCTAAAACTTGAATGATTTGTGGTGGAGCAGCTGGCGGGAGAAGTGAAATTTCGCTACGCTACCGCTGATGCTAGTTAGTTACATATATGATTTGGAGATGGCGCGAAGGTTCCCCCGTCATCCCGAATGCGTTACGTTGACTTGGGTCCTGATCGGGAGCTGTCTGGCGCAGTCTGTGGGCCATTTTGGCGTTTCGTTGCTCGTAGTATTTTTTTAAAGAGCTGTTTATTTGTGATCTATTTTGTTAGGCGACAGTAGACGATTTTGATGTTCGCTTATGCATGGAATGCGGACTAAATATAGGTGGGACGGGACTTGTTATCTGTATATTTATACAGAAGTTTAATGTGGTGTGTGTAAGTATAGTCATTCACCGCCATCTTTACTCCTAACCACAGCAAGAATTTCCTGAAGTGGTGCGCAGACAAGTTGTTAAACAAGGATAAAATTATCTCAGCGCCACTGTTACAGTGCCTCATCGTGAATAATCGCGGAAAAATTACATAGTTCTTTAGTGAGACCATGGGAAATGCCCCCGCAACCAACAGGAAGGCTGATTCAGCTGAAAGTGGTAAGAAAATTGTTCCTGGATATCAGCTGTAGTGAAGTGTTCACGGATTCTTACATACCATCAATTACCTAAGTTATTCCTTTATACGTTGTGCTGTTACTTATTGTGGTACTTGTGAGTGAGTCAGCTGTTAAGACAATGTTTGCATAGGCTGCGGTCGTGATAACGATTTTGTAAACTGTGCACCTTTGTCATGATACCCTTACTGTTCAACACCCACATATAAAACCGAAATATAAATACCAAGTGGATCTATAAATAGACATCGAAATACCTTCTTAAGCCAGACGTCTTGTTGGACTATTATTGCTGATGTTGTGTAATCTAACAATCGTGATGTAAACATTGAATAGCAATATAGTGATATTAGATTCTTAAACCTGCAAATGCCATATATGATACGTAGAATGTTTAAAAGAAACTAGCTTTGATGCTACTCTTTCAGTGCAAATGTTATTTACAGCTAATTTTTGTGGCTTCAAATCTGTCTTGTCATTTTGCTGCGACTAAGTAAGCGCAACAATTTCTTATTTGACACAGGGCATGTATACAGTTATCGAATGAGGATAAACTCCTCTGTATTGCAGAATTTTAATCCACCAGACAGTGCAATTTTCTAGAAAATCTCAATATTTTCACTTCTTGTTTGCCTATTTTCCAGTTCAACTATTGATTGCTGGTGATGGTACCGTCTTGATTTTGTTCATGCAGAAATATCTTTGGAAAGATAATCACAATAATACTTGCAAATGTTGTCAGGGTTTTGGGCACTTATTTCGTATATGAATTGTGGAGGTGTGTGCTATAATTTCTTTTTAGGGATTTTAAGTGTATTGTAATTCCATTTTAATGAATATGTGGACAAAGTGAATCATTGACGTATTTATATGCTTAGATTTTGAAATATCACTTGGTTTTCTTGTATAATTAAACATTTACACTTGAAATTCACACTGAACTAGCTATTTGGCTTTAATTTGGTTTTATTTTATGCATTGTTATTATTTGCATTTTTTTTACCTATAAAATGAATAGTTTGGTTTTAAGTTATTTCTATCATGACTATTACTATTGCCAAGAAGGCTACTCTTTTGACATTTGGGGACAGCAAAATATTTCTTGGGACTGTCCCCTGTGGCTAATCATTAAATACATTGATGATCGATGCATCAATTGGTGTTTATATTAACGTTTTTATCGGCAAAAATTGCTCTTAAGAAATGCTACTGGTAGGCTAACCACAAGTAATTAATAATACCTAAAATTCTCAGGAAGATTATTGAAGGCAAATGTCGTGACTTTTGCGTATTTTACAATGATTGCTTCAAATGTATTAATGCATTAAAGTGAAAGGATGGCCTGTTGCATTGATAGAATATAAATGGCAGACTGCTTTCATCAGCCAAAATTGGTCATACCATGGGATATGTTTAATACAACGCATCAAAAACCCTGATTTCAGACTGGGTGTCAGTGAAACTGTAGAAAGTCAAATATTTTGCAGACACATGTATGCTACCTGGGAAACCTTAAATTTTATGAATTTCCATTATCCTTCAATCTGGAGTGTCTCTGTCTCACTCCAAGATTTTTGCCAGAAGAGAGTGTTATTACGTACATGAGATGAGTGCTGATGTTGCATGTTGTTATTTCTGCCAATGCTTCTCATTTGATAAATCTTTTTGTTAATGGCAAAGGCATTTAATACTGCTCCCTGTAGAACATTAAGTTCTAAATAATGTTATTTCTAAATACTTAAGTATAGGGCCAATGTTTTTCCGATCCAATGGGTCATCCTTGATGTGCATTTTTCTACAGCATACAAAATGTGTAAAATCTCAAAGATGTTTGTATGATGTGCCTACTTTATGCAGTTCTAGCAATTTAATCTGTGATGAATTGGCTTGGGAATGTAGTTTAATGTGTTGAAGATTGTCAATTAGTCCTTAAAAAGGTGCTTTCAATCAATAAGTTTACTAACTTGAAATACTGGATTGCCCGTCTAGTCAGTAGCCTCTATCATTCTGAATGATTTTCCCTCACTGTTAGAGCTTGAATATTCCTTAATGCTCATTTGTGGCTTTATGAAATTTTAAATAGAGTAAATGGGTTTCCTTGGTCCTGCCCCAGTTCTCTTAGATCTGACACAGGTAATTGGTTTTTAAAGTTCAAGGTTGCTGAATGTATGTATTTCGAACATACGATTAAATTCGAGAATTAGTTGTCTTTTCGAGTTTGAGGAGAGTAGAAGAATTCTCACTAAAATTCTTTACTTCTGTCATGCCTTTTTCAAAATTATAATATAACCCCTAGAATTCAATGCATTACTCGAGATGAGTAATGCATTTTTCATAATTTCTAGTTTATTCGTGTTTGGTTGAATTTTGTTTTGCTAGGTCAATCTACTTAATAATATTTAGTAATGCAATATCAACTGAGGAAGTGTCATATGCTCAATGTTTTTATAAGCTTATTTATTTTCTATTATCATTGGTGAATACTTGTTTAGATTTTTTACTGTGATTTAAAATTGCACTTTCAAGCCAACAGGATGACCTTAATAAAAAGGTTAAGACTTTCTGGCACCTAATTACAGGAATCACCTTTAATGCCCTTCAAATGGAGTAGAATTGTAGTAGTAGTGGTTCATACTGTTATTTCCTATCTGGTGTAATTGACTTGTAATATTTTTAGCTACATATTACTGTTAGATATTTGCTTAAAGTTGTTAGTATTTTCACTTGTCTTTAATAATTTATTTGAGATGATACTACTTTCCCATTCATTACGAATTCATGTTAGTATCCACATGTTGTATCATGAAATATGTACAAGTGGATGGAAATTAGAGTAAAGTTTGTGTATTTAGGTACTGTCAAAGAAAAAAGTTTTTAAACTTCTTTTGGTATTACATTTTTTAATTGTTTTTTTAATTTTAATTTTTCAGTTAAGGAATTCCTTGAGAAAGCCAAGGAAGAATTTGAAGAAAAATGGAAAAAGAACCCGACAGTAAGTATGACAATTGGTAGTCTCCCATTAATCAATGTTATGCATGCCATCATATGAATTTGAGTCATAATTTTTTTTTAGTTGTCAAGTTTGACTTTAACAGCTCAATATCAATGTGTAAGGGTGTTTATGGGTATTTCATTGCCCTTCTAGAATTAGTATAGTTTGAAGCTATACTTTGAAAGTAATTATTTTATCAATGATTGCATTAAAAACTATTGGGCCAACACAATGCAAGTTTCATTTTTATGCTAAAATTGTGAAACTTTGTAGCACAGCATAATTTTTCCTGGAAAGTTGTTGAGGTAAGGGCAAATATATCTCAAGGTCAACCATTAGGTAACATTAGTATCCTCAGTAGAGAACCACGTAAAAGATATTTGTACAGCAAGTTGACTGCACCTAAATACTCTTCTTCATACATGTTTTTCATTAATTATAAGTGGAATATTTGTATTGTTGAATGGCTTTGATATGTCATTTAGAAAGACATTGATGAACATTCTAGATTTTTTGTGTTGTAGGATAAGCCAGAGAAATTAATAATTCCTTGTCTGTACCCTGAGCGATTGCAGTAAGGATTTAGTTTTATATGGGGTTAGACATATGGGTGAATTATTAATGAACCCCCATGGAACTACAATTGAATGTATGCAAATGCTGATGATAATCTTTCTGAAAACTTGAAAAATATTTTCTGATAGTTGCAAAAGTCCCTTTGCTCCTAAACTTAAGTTAATGCCCTAAGAGTTAATTAAGGAATAACTCTTTGTGATGAATAGCAGATAAGACCAACTAGATTCTCGTAATTTCTTTTTCTTAGAATGGAATTGGTGGTCGGGTGTGTTTAGCTGTTACTATTGCAGTACGTACATAAAAGTATTTCATTGAGTAGTAGGCCTGTATATAAATAATAATATGCAATTATAACAGCGCACAAATAGCCTTATTGCCTGAAGAGAGATGAATATAAATGAATGCTTGCATATAAAAGTCTAGGAATTTGGTTAATTTATCTTCCTATATTGGCAAGGTGATTAAATTCATTTGATAACATGATTTGAGTTGCATATGTCAGAGGAAATGAAAGTCGAAGAGCTGTTAGTAGTTTTTCCTTTAGCTCCCTTGCCATATTGCCAATGACAACATAGTATTTTGGAATATTGCCTTAAAATACCTGCTCATAACCTATCATGCAATTTTTTAATGTTGAGATGTGGTTCAAATTGGGATTATTTATTTTCATAATTTATGAGTACTATAAAAAGACTCATCAAATATAAACAGAACTAAATGTAAATTTTTACCTTGGCCTCATGCATTCATCTGCCATGAATTGTAAAATTGTTTATGGTAGATAAAAATGGGATGTAAATAAACATTAAAGATAATGCTGTATTCTAAGGGATTATCCTTCATTGGTTGGGAAACGTGTGAGGATAGGCATTGCTAATGACTTGGGCTGTGATATGTAATAGTGTCTGACAATTTTAATCTTTATTATTAAATCAGAAACTAAAATTTTAAAAGGGAGGAAGACCCTTGGTAAAATTAAGGTGCTTTTATTCACTCATCACATAAAGGGGTGGCACAAAGAATGTAATTTGTGTACATTTTAGAGTCACTTGTATGTCTGCGTTTACTTGTAATATGTTAGTTTACATTAAGATGTAAAGGTTGACTTTCATATGTTAATACTTAAGCATGTCGTTGAGAATTACGTGTTCGAGAAATAATGATGAGCCAGTTCAGTTCTATGGTTCCCGGTTCCACTGGTTCTTTAGATCAGAACTATATTTTAAATGAGAGAGATCATTTGTAGAATGGATGTGCATTCCAATTCAGTAGTTTTCATGCAGTAAAATTTGAATAACATGTTAATATCTTTTGTAATGTAAGAAAGATCAACAAGAGAATGAAAGATTTATGAAACAGTTTTATAAAGAAGAAAAATAATATTACTGTTCATGCTTATTGCATATTTTTAGAGTGAACTCTTGATTATTTGTGTATGGATTATCCATGTCACTCTCTTCCTGGTACCTCAAAATTTAATAAGCTTACAATCATAAAGATAATAGTATTAATATTCATGATGAGTAAATGCCCAATTTGCAATACATTATTCACATTTTATATGCCAAATAAGTGCTTTGAAACTCTGATGTGATATTTTGAGACTACAAGTTTTAAATACCTCAGCTTTTGCAAAAGTTTTTAATTTTACAAAATCTAAAGTTGTTTGTAGGAAAGATATTTTAGTTAAAATAGTTTCTATCTGTCGCTACATGCTGACGGATAGAATATTACTAGTAGAGATAAAAGCAGAACCGATGAACTTGGTCAATGTTCAGGCATACATGCCACCAAGAAATAAGGAGGGAGAAGCGGATAGGATATGCAATTATTTAGAGGACATAATTGCGTGTGTTCCTGCAGGTAAACATTTGATAGTGATGTGGGATTGGAATGCAACGATAGACGAAGGAATAGATGGTGATTAGGAGGGAGACTACGGTTTAGGTACGAGAAATGACTGCAGGGAGAAAAAAATTGAGTTCTTTAGGAGAGAGGTTAGTCATCACCAACACTTGGTTTGGACACCACAAAAGGCATAGGTATTCATGGAAATTGGGAGCGGATACAGGCTCTGACCACAATTTAGTTGTTGTGTAGTGTAGCATCCATTTTAAAAAGATAATGCAGGGGTGGCGGGTTAGGAAATGGAATGTAGAAGCATTAAATGGATTGACAATGAAGGAGTATCAGCAGGCTGTAGGGAAAATTATGGAGGATGGTAAAGAGCTGAGTGCTATCGAAGAAAAATGGGAATGTATCAAGAGAGGGATATCGAAAGCTGCAAAAGGAACTATAGGAACCATTAATGGGAAAAGGACAAGGAAACCATGGATCACAGATGAGATGATTATGAAGACAGATGAGAGAAGAAAATGGAAATTCAGAGTAAGGCAAAATTAAGTACAAAGAGTTGAACAATAAATTGAGATGGGTAACAAATAAGGCCAAAGAAGCATGGTGGAAGATGCAGTGTAAGGATACGGAATGTTTGCAGAGGAAAGGTGAAATTGGTGCTCTATACAGGAAGGTTTAATCACTATTGGGAAGTAAGAAGGAAAGATCTGTGCTAACAGTTAGAGATAAGGTGGGCAAGATAATGGTTGATGCAGAAAAGATCAAGAAAGATGAAAGGAATATATAGAAGAACTCTATAGTAAAGAACTGAGGCCAACAAGGTTAGACAAAGAAAAAGAATATGACGTGGAGGAAGATAGTGTAGGTCCAAGCACTTTTGACGTTGAAATAGAAAGGGCATTAAGGGAGATGAAAACTAATAAGGCTGTGGGGATAGACAACATTCCTGCCAAACTATTGGAATGTTTAAGAAAATGTGGGAAGAAAACTGTATGGACTGATTCGCAGTATCTATGAGAAAGAAATCTGGCTGGAAGACTTTGTGAAATCAGCGTTAGTTCTTATTCTGAGAAAGGTGAAGGCTACATCATGTGAAGACTACAGAACAATAAGTTTGATTCCCCCCTTGGCTAAAGTTGTTCTCAGGATCATCTACAAAAGGATAGAGAGTAGGGCAAATGATTACTTAGGGGATGATCAGTTTGGGTTTTGGAATGGGAGAAGCACACATGATGCCATTGTAGTAATGAGATCACTAATTGAGAGGAGTATAGAATAAAACCAAGATGTTTATGCCTTTTCATAGATTTCAAAAAGGGGTTTGATAGAGTGAATTGGGAAAACTAATGAGTAAATTGCAGATTTTTGCGGATGACCAAGCTCTAATTTGTCAGTCAGCCAAGGGGTTTAATGCATTGCTGAGTGAATTGGAAACTCAGTGCAATAGATATAGGATGAGAATCATTATTAATAAAACAAAGGTGATTTGATTCTCTGGATAGGAAAAGGCTAAGCTAAACATTAAATCAGGAGGGCAAAAACTAGAGCAGGTAGAAATGTTTACATAGTTTGGAAGTGTTTTGGACCAACACAGTCAAAGTAGTAGATAAATTAGAAGAAGAATTGTGCTAGGCAAAGAGGCTTTCATAAGGAGGAGGGAGTTGAGGATAAGAAAAAGTAAGGGTGTTAAGAAAAGACTTGTCGAAACTTTTGTGTGGAGTGTAGTTGTGTATGGAGCGGAAACGTGGTCACTGAAGCAGGAGGATAAACGTAGATTGGAGGCTTTTGAAATGTGGTTATGGTTAAGAATGGAGAAGGTGGAATGGTCAGAAAGGAAACAAATGAGGAAGTACTGGAGATGGTGGGTGAGGAGAGGGGTTTGTTGAGAGAAATCCTATGGAGGCAGGAAAAATAGACGGAGGGCATATTGATGAGCAGTGGGATTTTGAAGACTGTAATTGAGGGTAGAATGTTAGTCAAATGAGGAAAGGGTAGGAGCAGGACATGGATGTGGGCGGGATGAAGGGAGGAAGAAAGTACAGCTGAAGAGGCACACAGCACAGATAAAGAGAGACTTGATGTTGAGGACTTGAGGTTGCTGAATTGGGTTTTTTTAAGAGTCACAAAATATTTATTTGGTGGTTGTGTCCATCCAAAACCAACCTTATCTGGTAGATTACTTAATAATAAAATAATATCTACACTGTTATTTTGATCGGTATCATAAGATGAATATGAATCGTTTGTGTGGTATCTGTGATCCTTTTTTAAAATTAATTTTTTGTCAATAGGTTGTTTTTTCTGGCGATGCGATTGGTTTAGCTCTCTAATGAAAATTTTCTCAGCTATTCACACTATGATGGTTCTTTGTTCTTGTAAATTTATAATTTTAACCATATTGGCTGAAGAATGGAAAAAATATACTTTACATTGCTAAAAAAATCAATTAACCACACAGAATGAAAAAGCAGTGCTTTATTATGTAACCATTCATATGATGAATATATGTTCCACGTATTTCAGATGTGTTAATTATCCATGCTTCATTGTGCATCCATTAGCAAAGCTAATTGAGAGTTGACTGTATTTGTGATTTTTTATGTGATAAGAAATGCAGCATAGAAGCTATTAGGCATATTTTAATGGCTGAAGATATTGCATGTGTAGTGCTTCGTAACTGTAATATTTGAAATAAGTAAATGCATAAGAATATGAAATTCAATGGAATCCAAAATCAGTAAAAGTCATTGATTTCAATTTCTCAAGGTAGAAAGTAATTATATTAGTGGTTTCAAGATAATGGACGTATTGTTTACCATTGCAAATTTTGATAGCTTTCTACCTATTCTTTTACTGGAGCTATTGGAACCAAGAACCAAAATAAGTGGAATAGGTCCATCACTAGTGAGGAGTTCTTTCAATTAAGCATACTGTTTTTCTCATTTAACCTTCCATGTAATGGCCCTTTGATGTAATCTTATTTGCCAAATTTGGGTTATTTTTCATTGGCTTGTTTTGGTAAAGGCATATGCTTATGGCAGTGTGCGATGGCATAAAAAATATTAAACCTAACAATGTCTGTAGTCTAATATGAGACAACATGGAATTTCCTTTGGCGATTGATAAATCCTTCTTGCCAGAGGATTTACAGAACCTTCATGAACATCCTTGGCTTTTCTGGATTTGGTAAGCTTTACAAATGATGATGCTTTTGTTGATGTAATTTACTTGCCTTAAAATTAATGCATGGTCTTAATTTTTTCAGAATACTGCCAGTCTTGATGAATTTGAAAGGATCAAAACTTTGGGAACGGGTTCCTTTGGGAGAGTAATGCTGGTGCAACACAAGGCGACCAAAGAGTACTATGCTATGAAAATATTAGATAAACAAAAAGTAAGTAAGAATACTTTAAAGAGTGGTTGCTTGCTATTTCCCTGCATTCATTTTTATTACCAGTAGAATTTTTTAAATTCTGCCTATATTTTTAAAGTTCATTCATGTTCATCTAATGCTAAAAGTTGACTTGTTTAATTTTTTCCACTTTTCCCCAAAATTACATTTTTCAAGTTAAAAACCTGAGTCAACTTTTGCCTAAATGCCCCTGTAGTTAAATATCTCCATCTGTTGATTAATATATGTGTGAAGTTTTACCAAATGTAATATTCAATTTGTGTGAAATGACCTGTTAATTGCTAATTAAGCTTTAATTTTGCTAGTTGTGTTGTGAACCAATTGTGTAGTGGACGCTTCAATTTCAAATCAACAGATATCTTTTCTGATCCTGAAGGAATCCATAACTTGAACTAACATAGATGTTGACTTTGTCATTGATGTTTTAAATATTAAGTTCCTGTTATGTCCAAGAGTAGGTAAAAGTAATGCATGAGCTTGCTTTTTTGGCTTGAATTTGACCAAGTTCACAAACAGAAATTACAGTTAAAATTTACGGGATTGAAGGCACTCCTGGGTATTAATACAGGTCGAAATAGTCTTAGCCCATTTTTTACTCCACAAAAAATTAATCCAAATCAAAACTAAGGACAGGTTACTATTGCTAGAGATGAATGGGAAGGTATCATGTATGACCCATGTATGAGAGTTTATTGTTAGATCTGGATTCATTCAAGTACCCTTAACAAGTTTTGCATTCAAAATGAGCATGGAAAAATAACGTATGTTTTGTCACTTTATAGCATTCTATCTTGCGTTCTGTCTATTTCATTCCCAAGTAATTTAGGGAAATTTAACATGAGAATCTGAGCTACCTCACTGTTTGCTGTTGCAAACTGTTGTCCAACTTCAAAGTTTGAAGAAAATATAATTTTGAAATAGTGCACTTTTGATGCAGTCAAGCAAGTTTCAATACTTATTATTTTGGAGCCCATCAATCACTGTTATATCTGTTGCATTGACGTAGTGCAAATTATCCGAGTTGTCGGTCACCAGTTCTTACATTTTTAAGGCTTCATTACATGTGGGTCAAAGCCATTTTCATTCCTCATAATTTCAATTTGTGTGCAATATGAATAGTCTTACTGGGGTATTATTACACTTCATAAATTACATGACTAACTCCTAGTCATACAATGTATTCATTTAATAGCAGGAATCCTTTCCTGGCAGGCTGAGATAATGAGTTCAAGTAGTTCATATTTCCATGGGTAGTGCCCACCGTATTCAAATTCTTCGCTAAAACCATTCACATTACTGCCCTCTCCCATCTTCTTTAGGTGTTAAAAATGGAATTAAAAAATTTTTTTATGAAGACAGATGTACATGAGTAACAAGTTTATAATGTGAAATTTTTTAATTCTGTGCTTAGTAATGCAAGTAACGGGAAAACTGACAATGAAATCATGTAAATATAGGGTTCTACATACATTGGAATAGTGGAAAATATCATAGGACCTGATTAAATTGCCATAAAGGATCAGAAAACGTGAATTCCAAAAATGTAAATTTTTAACTGTATATGTCTTTGTAGTGAAGGCAACTAAATGCTGCTCAGTATTCAGTAAGTGAGACAAATGTATTACTGGAAAAATCTATAATTTCATATTCCTTTTCTTTGCAAAACATAAAGTTAATTTTGGAATTATTTGAAGATAATTTTTCACTCATTTCATGGTGCACAGTTATGTTTGTACTTGCCAAGCCAGTTCAATGCTCATTAGATAAGATTTTCCTTATAACTGAGCAGGATTGGCCGTGAACATTTTGTGTATAGTCATTTATGATCAACTCCTGGTAATGAACTCATTGTGCAGGATACACACTAATAGGCAATATGTGTCATACATTTTTTTAGTGACTGATTTGTGTTTTGTAACACAGCTGTCACTGCTGCCTTTTATTTAGGAAAGTTTAATAATAGCAACATTAAGCTCAAAATGGTTATTATATGCCTGATAACGGTACTCATTGAAAAACAGAAATATTGTGTTGTTCACTATTTTGGAACGCCATTATTGTTTTGAAAATGTTTTAAGAGAATATGTATGGTAAAGTTGCACCTAGTGAAGGCATTGCCATTCTGCTCCTGTGAATGCACACTTCTGGACATAATATTCTGTGGACAGTGCAGCACGTCCATTGTAATTTAAGTTCCTATGGTCTGATTTCATGTGGCATCTTTTCTTTCTACAGCTTTGGTGTCATATGAAATTTGTCTAGATAACCGAATGTCACCAAGCAGATCTGAGTATATAGAATAACCTTTAACCTCTTGATAGGCTGAGTAGTTAAGGCATTGCACACGAACAAGCAATGCATTATTTATTTACAAAAATAATCTTAATTGTAATTATTAAGTAGCATCTTGCATTATGAAATTTATTGTGTATTTTGCTTGAGTTCGCATAACGGACCTTCTAACTAACAGGATGGCCGTCCTGAAATATGTGCTGGGGCAAGGAGAAAAGGTTGTGTGTGCATACATTAGTATATTGTAATTGTTTTGCCATGTCTGCATAGCAATATCTTCCCTCTCTTCATATTAAGCTCTAGACAATGCGTCTTGCTCCACCGCACATTTATGGGCATCTGATGGTCTACCTTTTCACTTTTGTTGCCTCAAATCAATGCACACAAAGCTAAGGATTATTGTTATAATAAGTTTTTAAGTTTTAAATCATTAATTTTTTTCCAATCTCTTATTTTTATTCTAGGTGGTAAAATTAAAACAGGTGGAACACACGTTAAATGAAAAAAGAATTCTTCAAGCAATCAGCTTTCCATTTCTAGTTAGCTTGAAATTTCACTTCAAGGTAAGTGAAAATTTGAGTATTAACCAAACATTATAAACATTTTAGTGTATGCTGTGGTCCTTGGTAACTGATGGAATTTTATAGTTTTTAGCTATGAATTTTTGTTAAATTGAATCCATTAAGTAGTTTTTTTGCACTTTTGGGTGTCATGGATAATTTAAAAATGTTATGCTATAATTTATGTTTACAAGATAAATTGTTGGTTTTTTGAAAACATGAATTTTATAACTTATTCATCTTTTAAAGTAACATTAAAGTTAAAGTTATAAGAACTATAATTTGCCTTTGCCCCTGATAAAGTATGGTTGAGTTTCTACAACTTTGCTATCGACCCTAGAGTAAATATTCTGTTTGGTCTAAACTCTTGATGATGATCACTAAATTTTCTAAAAACATTCGCCAATGTTGTGTATTTTCTTTAGTGTTTAAAATTTGTGTTTTCTGGGGTAATCCAAAGTGTAGCTCGTTGCTGCATCACCTAAAGTGTAAACATCCAAACCATATCTATTAGGTTCATTTTTTTATGCACACCCAAAACTGGACACACTCTTGGAATAGACAACAAATTTTTACAAGGGTAAAAAAGATTCCTTGTAAGTTTTTACAATGTGTTTAAAATGATCTTGGCTTATTAAGATGATCATGACCATGGTCATTGCTTGGAATAGACTTACTAGTATCAGTGAGATGAAAAGTGAAGGGAATTGAAAGAAATATACCTTTAGATGTGAAGAATGAAGCAATTGGTGTATGCAGAAATGTAATCGAATTCCAGTACTTGATAATTTTTGGATTACGAACCACAAACAAATGAAGTACAATAGGACAACAATGGTAGATTTCAGAAATTTTTAAAAATATCTACAAATTCTACCTTGAATTTCTTTTCAGTTAATTTTTTCTCTTCCATTTGTCAATTTTTGACCATGCTTAATGATTGTTTCTGTTTTTATCATTTTCAAAATACCATCAGTGAAGAAGACAGAGGGACAGTCAATTAATTGCTTTCAGCATTCAGTGATGCAAAAACTCTGGTAGCTTCTTCAAAAAGAGGTTCTGGTTGACTTTCATTTTCTATGGTAGCATCTGTAATCCAAGTGACTGGTCTTTGTCTATGAACTTATTTGCAAGAACTTTCTTTTTGTTGGATAAGAATATTTTGGAATTCATCTGCTGCCAACAGCCAAAATTTTACACTCTGACCTTTTACTTTTTATGGGCAACTAAAAAATTAAACTGTCAGTAGAATATATAAGGCAAATTCTATTAAGCCAGCCTGCTGCTGTCTTGATACTGGGCTATTTGGTGCCTTGTCATCTAAATTAGGAGATCATGTGTGACAGGTGTTTCCCTTCAGTATTATTCTATCAGTGAAGAAATATTGGTTAGAGTCGGAAAGTAACAAAAAAATCATTACTGGGTACGATGTAATTTAAAGGCCAATGTAATTAGATCATCATCACCATATAGATCATGTGCAATGGTTGGCAGGTCTGTGTAGGCCTTTTCTCCATCATGCAATCCTTTCTTGTGCTTTCCTCTCCATTTCCTCATACTCATCACCCTCTTCAGTGTCATTTGTCATTTTGACCTTCCTCAATCTTTTGTTCCTTTCCCTCACTTCTACCATGCCTTACAGCTCCTCTGTGAAGAGGTAGCCCCTTCTTAACATGTGTCCAAGCCAGTTTTTCTCATTTTTGATGATTTCCCTGTAATCCTGTTAGTTCCTTGTTCCTCACCCAGTTTGTTCTTTTATATTTGGTATTCTCTTCACACCCACATTTCAAATGCCTCCAGCATTTCTTGGTCCCGTTTTAACTGAGTCCATGCTTCACAGCCAAAGAACATAACATCTACTACCTTGAACAAAAAGTTCCCGGAATAACCACCGTGTGGCGCTCCCATCGTTCCGATTTGAGTTCTGTTTTTTTTGTTAAATTGGTACATCTGTTGTTGATATTCCCTTTAAATTTTAGTGTCATAACTTGACATTTGCAAAAGTTACGTAGCCAAGAGTGCATCTATCTCTGTGTGTGTTGGCGATTTTTTACAATTGCAGAAATGGATTTAAATTTGCAACAACGAACTTGTATTAAATTTTGCGTAAAAAACGGATTTAGTGGCGCACGGACATTGGAAATGTTGGAAAAGTGTTTCGGCAACGATTCTCTAAAAAAAACGGTCGTTTACCAGTGGCACGAGCGTTTCAGAAGTGGTCGTGAGTCAATCGAAGATGATGAACGCAGTGGCAGACCATCGACATCGAAAGTCGGTGAAAAAATTGATAAAGTAAAAGAAATGTTGGTCAATAACCGCAAATTAACCATCAGAGAAATAGCGGAGGACTTGAACATTGCCTATGGATCCGCCCAAGACATTGTGGTTAATGATTTGGGTTTCCGTCGTGTAGCAGCAAAGTTGGTGCCAAAAGACCTCAATTTCATGCAAAAAAGAGACCGTGTTGACGTCGCAAAAGACATGATTTGCGAGGCTGAATCCGATCCCACATTCATCAAAAGGATCATTACTGGAGACGAGACGTGGGTTTATGAGTACGACACGCAATCCAGACATCAGGCAAGTGAATGGCGTTCACCAAATGAGCCGAGACCAAAAAAACCACGTCGTTTTCAGTCAAAAAAGAAGGCAATGCTGACGGTTTTCATGGATTACAACGGTGTAGTGCATCATGAATTTTTGCCAGAAGGCCAGACAGTAAACAAAGAGTATTATTTGGGCATTATGAGACGTTTGCGTGAAGCAATTTGCCGAAAGAGACCAGAAATCGTCGCACAGTGCGTCGAGACCGTCGCACAGTGCTATCATTATTCGTAATTTTTTGACGAAAAATGCAACAAATACCATCCAACAGCCACCGAATTCACCTGATTTGGCTCCGTGTGACTTCTTTCTGTTCAATCGAGTTAAAAAACCATTACGGGGAACGCGTTTTAGCAGCCGAGAGGAAGTAATGGAAAAATTGCAGGAAGCACTGATGGACATACCGAAAACCGAATATAAAAAATGTTTCGAGGATTGGATCAAGCGCTGGCATAAGTGTGTTGCAGTCGATGGAGATTACTTTGAAGGGGACAATATAGATTTAGATGAATAAACTTGTATTTTTAATTTTCTGAATAAATTCCGGGAACTTTTTGATCAAGGTTGTATAACACTGGACTAGTTATTTTCTCAACCAAATATTCATTTTTCTACATATCACCTTTCTTTTATTGTTGAAAGCTTCTTTAACCATGGCTATCCTGATTTTAATTTCCTTTTCACTCCAGATTTTCGTTACCTCCGTGCCTGAATACTTTTACCTCTACACCTGTTCCAGCCTCTCTCCTTCCACTTCAGAATGTATGTCTTCATCTCCACCAACATTCATCACCTTGGTCTTGCTTCTGATTATTGTCATGCGGTACTTTTCTTTCATGTTGCTCAGATGTTACTATATCCCATTCAACTTGTATTCATCCTGGGCACAAAGGATCAAATCATCAGCAAACCTGAGGCATGCAATCTTTCTTATTCCAACAGTCACACCTTAATCTTCTCTTTAGCACAACCTGACCATGCCTTCCAAGGTAGAAAGGGTGGGGGATAGACAGCACCCCATCTGTACTCCCCTTCCAATATCAAATCATCCCATCCGCTTTTCACCAATTTTTATATACAACTCCAAATTTAAAGTACACATTTCCAATCAACCTTCTGTCTCTCCAATTCTCACCTTTTTATTTTAAGATTTTCATAAGTATCTTCTCATGTAAACAGTCAAAATCCTTCATCAAAACACAAGCTACTACTTACCCCTTATCCAGTCATCACTCCCTAATGGTTCACACTACTCTTATTGCATATCTTGTACCAATTCCTCTTCCTAAGGCACAATATTCCTCCACTGTGTTCTCCTCCATTATGTTGTTGTCTTTTACTCATCATTCTTAAAATTACCTTTGCTGCAAGAATAATGGCATGTAGTATACAGTGCCCCTTACATTTTCTTTTACCTTTTTTTCTTAGGTGATGGGATCATCTCAGTTTTTTAAGAAATCTAATGGCCACTGTCCAGTACTAGAGTAAATTTTGTTTTAGAGGAATGTTAATTCTACCAATCTATCTGCCAGATATTCCATCTGTGCTCTGTGCATTTCTGTTATTCATTTGTTTTAATGCTGCCAAAGCTTCCCTTAGTAAGATGTTCACTCCAATGTAGTCTTTGTCCACCTCATCCTCCTCCTTTACATTTATCTGTTCAGGTTTTTCACTAGCTTTGTACATATCTCCTATCTACTCCTGCCATGTTTTAATTCTTGTTTTACTTCCTTTATTTTATTTCCTTCCCTCTTCTCCATCTCCATACCTTTTTGTGCTCCCAATGTTCTACTGCCATGTCACATAATATTCTTTACTTTTTAGTACACCAAGTCATTCCTTCCTATGTGTTTTATGTCTTTTTATTTCTGCACATTATTTGTTTAGCTATTCTTCTCCAGCCTTGTCTCTCTTCTTTGTTCACTGTTAAGTTTTTCAAATGACTTTTTTCCCCTGGTGGTCTTCCATTTTATTGATCATCACTGATGGTAGCCAAGACTTCTTCATTGAATTTTCTTACCTGTAGCCCTCCAATTCTTGGCTAATCTTTCTTTATTCTTTCCCACTGCTCCTGTATACTCTATTCAATCGTGGCATCTGGTCTCTTCATCTCCTCACACATCTTTGAACCAATATCCTCCCAATCCAGTTCCTTTAGTGTATCCAAATCACTTTTTTTGACTGTTCTTCTCAGCTCTTTTCATCAATTTCAGTCTTGTGTTGATTTCTAGTTGAAGTAGTGCATGTTAATATCTGTACCAGGGAGACCCTAAACCCACTTCATTCCATTTATTTATTTTCTACAATTATAAAATCTTACTGCATGTACATATCACCCGGTACTTCCAGGTGTACGTAGTCTGTACAATAAATATGCGAACAGGTGCAATCTGCCATGAAGTGAACTATAGCTCTACCCACTAGCAATGCTAGTTGCCTGAGGTCCAATGAGCTGTTGGTGCTTGGCGGATCGTCGAGCTGTGTGATGGTGCCAGCTATGTTAGCCAGCCATTGTCCTTGTTTTTACTGGTTGTCAAAAATCGGAATTGATGAAATCACGGAGCAACGAATCAATATCAAGTTTTTGGGTGAAGTGCGATAAAAGTTATCAAGAAATTATTGAAATATATGTATCAAGAAAGTCTGAAATATTGACAGCTGTTTATGGTGATAATGCTCTGAAGAAAACGTGTTTTCAAGTGGATTAAGCTTTTTAAAGATGGTCAGCAAGATGCCATAGATAATGCAAGACCAGGATGGCCTTCAACCACCTGTGTTGTTCCACCGACATTATTGATTGTGTGCAGTCCCTTGTCCTTACCAATTGCCAAAAACTGTCCGAATGATAGCTGATGATCTGGATTTAGGAAAATCAACAGTGCACACTTTTAACCAAACATTTGGGTTTAAAAAAATGTGTGCGCAAACCGTGCACATTCAGCATTAATTTTTCGCCAGTTTCTGGCAAAAAATTCAGTCATCATCCTTGATCATCCTACTTATTCGCCAGATCTCACCCTCCTGTGACTTTTTCCTATTTCCAAAATGCAAAAATGTGATGAGGGGACATCACTGTGCAGATGTGAACACAATAAAGCAAGAAACGACGAGAAAACTAAAAAGCCTAACTGCCGAGGACTTCCAAGGGTGCTTGAAACAGTGGAAAAGAAGATGGAATAAGTGCATAGTGATGAATGAAGAGTACTTTGAAGGGGACACAATCAATGTAGACTAAATTTTGCAGAATATGGTTTTTAAGACCTCAGTTCACGTATTAATTGGACACACCTCATACAATCTAATCTTTGGATTTGGAAACATAGTATTTATAACTGCTGACTTATTTTCCCAAAAGAACTCTACGAATCTATCACTGCTCTCATTTCTCTACCCAAGTTCATACTACCCAACCTATTCCTTGCCCTCCATGTCTCCTCATTTTCTGTATTCTTTCATGTACATCCTCCACTTCCCTATCACTAGTCACCTAATGGCATGTATATGGTTTGTATAAAAAGATTATCGAGAAAAGTTTTGAAAAAATAATTAATTTCAGATATTGCTATGATGCCAATTCCCCCCAAAATTGATATTGTGCCGTATCTTATTTGGTTAATATCTTATAGTAGGTTTTGTTAGATATGAGGGGTGAGATGAAAATAACTCAATTGAAAATGTACAGCTGTTTCTAGGCGTAATAGAGAATTAAAGACCTTCCCAAATCAGTTGCCCGAGCAGCGTCTGCATAAGAGGTTAAGGTTTAATTGTAATGTTGTTGTTCTCAACTGTTCTTGTTTGCCACCAGAGAAATAGTTACGGAAGATTTAAAAGAACGAAGAGTTTTTGAAATTTTCCTTCCTGCTTTCGAAAATTGACAACAGAAATTTGTCAAATACTTCAGCAAGGATGCTATGAGCCATACTCAAGTTTTTTAGTGGTTGGGATGCTTTATATGTGTTGAGATGAGTGTTGAAGATCATGAATTTCAGAACAGACAGGAGTGAGTTTGAACTCGTGCGAAAAGATTTGGCCTGAGGCTTTTATAAATTAGATGTGTTGCAGCTAAATTAGTTCCTCACCTGCTCTCAAAGGAGCAAAAAACCATTCATCTCAATTTGAGCCTGGACTTAAAAATTCAGACTGAAAGTGACCCAAACTTTTTGACCAAGGTCATTACAAATGATGGGAGTTACAGATATGACCTGAGATGGAGCAAGATCCTAGCCAACCCCCGGCTCCCACATGACTAGAAAAACCAAGACAAGTGAAGTTGAATGTTAAAGCAATGATTATTGTCTTTTTTGGTGTTCGTGAAATTGTATACAGGGAATTTGCACTCTGGGCTAACAATTAACCAGTACTTTTATTTGGAAGTTTTAAGATGCTTGTGGGAGGGTGTGCGGAGGAAACGCCCGGAACTGAGGCAATCAGGTGACTGGTTTCTCCATCATGACAATGCCCCAGCACACACGGCCTTGTCTGTGAACGACTATTTAGGCTCTCAGGGATGGGCTATTGTTCCCCACCCTTTGTATTTGCCAGACCTAGCCCCATGCAACTTTTTTTCTATCACATTGAATGAAAAAAAATTCAAAAGGAAGTTTTTTGATGATGTGGAGACTGTAAAAACAGCTGCGCAGTGGGCATTGGATAATGTCAAAGTTTCAGAGTTCCAAAAGGTGTTTCAAATAGTGGGAAAGAAGTTGTTATTTTGAAATTTGTGTAATTATTGGGAATTTATGTTTACAAATTTTGAGGGCTTGGTATCTTCAGTCCATTTTAATTGTTTAATGGGAAGCCCATTGATTGAAAAGCACCAGCTGTTAGAGTGTGGAGTTGTGAACCCCATATTGCCTTTCACAAGAGAAGGCTCACTGTTGTATACTTTTTCCACCTTTCCTGCAGTACCTAAGAATTTATGTATCTCCAACTTACTTCCTCATCCCTAATAGTGACATAGAATGTAGCTGTTGATCATTTTTCCTTGTAACTAATGTGAGATAATTCTTAATTTGACTGACTTTACCCATGTCCATGTGTAACATAGGGGTTTATTTTACAACTGTTTTGTTTTCATGTTGTTGATATTTTTTTAGATCGGACAAAATATATACCAAGGACCATTTGCTCACACGAAATACATTCATATCATTATAATGACCATTATTGTTTTATTTATCATTTTTATGTTTTACAGGACAATTCTAACTTGTATATGTTGCTAGAGTTTGTGCCAGGAGGAGAGATGTTTTCACATCTTAGGAAAGTTGGAAGGTTCAGGTAATTGTTCTTGCTTTATTAACCATTCTCATTATTTAAAAATTTAAGAGTTCTTGTAATTACCCCCACTACATATTTTTTGTCAAGAGATATAGCTATTTGACTATTTTAATGATACATGTTTTCTATTGTATTGCAGTGAACCTCACTCCAGGTTTTATGCAGCACAAATTGTACTTGCCTTTGAGTACCTTCACTTTCTAGATCTCATATATAGAGACCTCAAACCTGAAAATTTATTGATAGATAACCAAGGCTACTTGAAGGTTAGTTATTCTGTTTGATTAATAAATTAGGTTTTTAATCTCTGTCATTTCTCATCGTAAAGCCACTTTTCATGATAATATGAAGAGTGCTCTTTGAGTAGTTGTTTTTAAATTCTTCTAGAAAATGTAATTTGCCATATACATAACATTCAAAATAGCAGAGATTCTAGTGTATGCTTACATTTTGCATGAGATTACGAATGATAGTGTTTCAATAATAAATATTCATTTTCTGTACTTAATTCATAGAGTACGAACCTCATAGTGCTTGATACATGGCTCTTCAGTGTTATATTAATTTGAAAATTTTCCATGTGTGGAAGATGGATGTATGAAGTCTATTTTCTATCGATCTATCATACTTAATGAACCTAATCAATATGACACTATTTTTAGAACAAGATCGAATCCCTTTCTTTCTCTTTGCCTTTTTTCCAAGGCTTCAGTCAGTTTCTCAAGCTGTGGTAAAGGCCCTTTACCTAAGCAGTAGCTCTTAGTGTCACTCTTGTGCACATGTAATGTGATTATTTTAAGTCCTCCACCCTCACTGGTGGAAAAAAAATCCAGTCTGTGTGCATAAAACCATTCTTTTCTAAAATACATATGTGAAACTGTAGCTCAATTTGGGGGTTATGGTCTCTTAGCTTTGCCATGGGTAATAGTATTTTCCATATTGGTCACATAAATTAAGTTTCATTTAACTATTTAACTCTTAAGATTTTCGCTCCAAGTGTTCAAAAACATTCATGTACCCTCAGGGAATGGTTTTTACTGTCATTCAGGATTCCTTAAGAATCTTAAACCTTAAAGATATGGTACATATGGGATGATAGTACATTTTATGAAAGTAAAAGATTCAAGAAAAATGATCCCCACTGAAATGACTTTTGACAGTCAACTAATTTTTTAACTCAAATTTTGCACACATTATTCTAGATCAGACTTCTACTTTCAGGCTTGAAATTCCTGTGTTTTGATGCACTACAGTGGATGACTGTTAGAGTAACTGTTCATGTGTTCCCCATAGTTGTTTGAATTAGGGAAAGCTTGCAACTATATATTTCTAGGCCAGTAAGTTAAAAGATTTTGCATAATTTTATAATTATTTTGTTAACAACTTATAATAAATAACAGGAAATTATTTGCGTTAAACCATTTTTTTCATTCATCCATGATGTACATCTCTTGGTATGTTTGATGATACAGTTGGACCTTATTAAGTGATAGAATTCTGGTATGTGAAACTATGCACCTTGGCTTGTAACTTTCTCCCCAAAAACGACTATGAATGAGAGATTAATAGGACCTCTTTGGTGAGACCCCCTCACCTTACACCTTCATTAGTGAGAGTGATTTCTAGAAAGTGTATCACATTGTTTTAGTTAGGATTTTGTTTGTTAAAAAGAGTCCACACTTGTAATTAAAAACAAATTACAGTAATTAATTAAAATTTTTTATTATTAATACGACCGGTTTCGATGTAACTACACCAGAAGATGATGTAGTTACATCGAAACCGTTCGTATTAATAATAAATAAATAAATAAAATTATGTTGTGGAAAATTGCCAATTTTAATTAATCATGATATTCCACCATATCATGCCTGAACCATCTCTTTTTATTTATAAATTACAATAAAACCCCTTCCCCAGAAAAAGTGTAAAATGCAGGCAAATGCCAGTTAGTGAAAGTGAATTTTTGTTATGTAGTGTGTTCCTTTTCATCTCGTATTTCCATTTATAAGCAGGATAATATTTATATTAATGACTAATTGATGAAAACTTAACCAATACCCATCTTAAAAGTTTTTAGAAGATAATAAAATTATTTTTGATTCAATTTAGTTTTGATGCAATAAAGCAGGTTTCAATACTTTTTAATATTCAGGAGCCCATCACTGTAATATCTGTTGCGTGGAGGCGGTAGAAATGATCCTAGATGCCAGTTACCAGTTCTTGTGTTTGTCATGCTTCATCATGCTTAGGTCAAAGTCATTTTCATTCCTCATATTTTCAACTAATGTGTGGTATGACTAGTCTCCCTCAGCTGTCATTACAAGGCATAAATTTCATTGCTAACACCTATTCGTCAAGTGGATTCACTTTATACCATGAATCTTTTCTTGGTAGACTGAGATTAAGAGTTCAGTTAGTTCAAAACTCTGTCACTAGTATACCTCTTGTGTTCTGTCCATATTCAAATCTTTGCTAAAACCATTCACATTACTGCTCTCTCCCGAAGTTGTATATGTTTGAAAAAAAAGTCAAAAAAAGTTCTGTATAAAGGCTAATTTATGTACATGAGTAAATGTTTTAGGAATATGAAATTTTTTAATGCAGCACAGTGTTGCAAATAGCAGGAAAACAGAAAATGAAATTGTGTCAATATGGAGTTCCTCAGAAATAGGAAATCGTATGTGTGCTAAAAATATTGTAAATTGGAGGAAATCAATTTCTGATAATGCAAATAGGAGTTTTGACTGTAATTATTGAGTGTCCATCACTTAGAGAAGTGCATTGTGTCATGCATGATGTCTAAACAGAAAATTAAAGTGATTACATAGGGTAGTTAGAGTTATAAGAAAACCTTGATTTTTTTAAGAAACATTCATATTAAGTTATTATTTCTTCATTCCCAATGCATTCGTCTCCATTTCCTCTGTTTTCGCATACCTATGTAACTTAGAGAAGCTACCTCTGAACCTCCCTAAGTAAGAAACTGGCTATATGAAAAAAAACTACGCGAGGAAAAATTCCAGACCCTTCGACTCTTACTTAATTAAGTGTGACTGTATTATTGCTCATCTTTACCTAGAGTTTATGGTGTTAGTTTAACATTTCATTTTTATTCCACAGGTAACTGACTTTGGTTTTGCTAAGAGAGTCAAGGGCAGGACATGGACCCTCTGTGGAACGCCGGAGTACCTAGCCCCAGAAATTATCTTAAGCAAGGTACTTTATTTTTTTATCCCAATTAAACATATTTGATATTAATTTCTGAAAACAATGCATTTGCCCAATTTTAACGGATGATATTTTAAAGTTTGCTTTGCTCTTCAGTAATAGTTTGGTAATAATGTGTATTCTCTCATTTCCTTTCCCCAATTAACATCTCTTATTTTAATGAATATTTAAAAAAATCATTTCTTCATTATCATTGCATAATCTATGTATGTAGGGCATTCTGGTAGTTAAGTAATATTTCCGCCTATGACCTTCCAGTACAAAAGAGTAACGATCAAAATTTCAGTCAATTCATTTATTGCATTATAATATTTACATGGGTACATGTTAAACTTGGATTCTTGCTCAGAATTTAAACCTATATAGTTTGGTAGTAAAATTGTGTGGCATGACAATGGTTAAGCTATTTGTAATGTTCTAGTGCCTCTGATTTTTTCCATACAATTTTTGACACAATATTGTATGCTCAGGATTACAAATGTGAGATTTCATATTACCCCTCTCTTAGCCATTTTCTTCCTAAAGCTCATTCCATTCTATTTAAATTATGGAACAGGCATAAATGAATGGGATGTATATATCTCAGGTACTTTACATGGTGTAAGAGTGAAAAAACTCCAATTGACCAAAAAATGGTTGTTTGCTACGCTAGCTCCCTATGCCCAATCCATGATCATCATGGTGTGAAGTGAACTTAATTAGCATGGTTTACCATGGTGAGAGTATTATTTTCATTGGTCAGGCTGTTCATAAGCCAATTGAACTGCATTTATCATTAGGCCACCTGTGTTGGCTGTCTAGTCACAGTTTAACTTTTATGCAAAATTACCTACTGACAATTAGGAAAGCTTTAATGATTGACCATGTACTGGGTCTGTTATTTTTATTGCTGTTTTAGTCATTATATTTTTTGCTGTCTACATCTATGCACAGTAGTTTAAGGGGAATAGGTCATTAATATTTCATGTGGGCAGAGTTGGAAGAATTTTGCAAAAGTGAAATTGTAATGTAGTAAGAAAGAACAATTTGAATAATTATAAACTTTTCGTGCAGCTATCTAAAATTAAAAAATACACATCTAAAATAATTGTGTATGTTATGCATTTTTTTCAATGAAGGTTTGTAGCTGCTGCATGCACCACATAAAAATTTCTTTTTATTTCTTCAGTTACCCAGTTTTCAGGGCAGTAAAATGACCAAAATTCTACTTAGCAGTTAAGTGTGATCTTAGTCTATTCAAAATTGACAATTCAATGAATTTTGCTATGGGAGCTCAAGGGCAAAATAATATATTTGTAATTGATACAGCAAATCTCTCTCATACTTCTCAGCAAATTCGAACACCTAGAGTTTGGCAAAGGGATAAAGGCATTGAGGACGCACTGTTAATCTGGACTTGGTTATCCAAAGGATGAATTATCAGTTATTCCAAGCAAGGCATTCCCTTCCATTCTATCCACTCACATCCTTTCCCTTTCGGCTAAGTGTTAGCAGCTAATGACATTCCATTGAAAAAGTTATTTAATGCAACATACCTTGGTATAGTTAAATCAATTCCTGTGAGATATATGTATTTAAGAGAATCTACATATCTTCTTTATGATGGCTATAATGGAATGATGATGAACATTGAGTGGCATATGAGATGACAGAATTTCTGGTGACTCACTGCCATACAGTGTTCATATATTCTGCATGAAAAACCTTTAAATAAGGTGTAATAGTACAAAAGTTGCTGAGTGTCCTAACTCATCGCATAAAAAGAGACGTTTCCAGCCACGAGGTTTTCTCCGGACTGTTTTGTCTTCCCCACCCCTTTCTCCTCCCCCACACCTTTTTCTCCTCCCCCACACCTTTTTCTCCTCCCTCACTCATGTGTCACCCACGTGGCTTTCCACCTCCCCTCCCTCCTCCCCCCATTTTCCACTACCCTCCCCTTACTTGCTTTTCAGAATATATACTAGACACTGAGTTATGACTGTTACCAGAAGATGATGTAGTCACATTGAAACACGTCATTTTAAAAATTTTATTTTGTGGAAAATTGCCAATTTTAATTAACTAACTCTTTGCAATAAATTTTCATATTCGAAAGCTAATATTTTGTAACCCTGCCTCTGGTGGAGTTTTTTAACTGTAGAACTCTTCCTATGCTTTTACTCCAAAGGGAAACAATGCTGAAGACATACGCTTCACTGTGGTTATTTACCGTTGGAGTGATTGGGCCCCATATTTTTTGTGCTAATTAGTTTTATACTTTGCAAAATGTTAACGAAGTGACTGGAATTAACAATGGTATTCTGTTAACCACTCAAAAATAACCGGACAATTTCCCCTATTTCAGAGTTTTAAAGTTGTATTATTTTCCAGAGAATGGCATTTATTGCACAAATAGTGCTCTCCTTATTTTCACATTGTCATATTTGTCCAATAAATAGCCAATTCATGATGTACCTTAATCGAAATAATAATTAATTCAGTTATTTAATGTTTCCTTAATCTAGAGGCATTCACCAATCAATTCATTCTTTGCTGGGTAGGAAAATATCTTGCTTTACATGCCCCTGGTAACTGAAAGGTCTATTAATGAAGTCTTGCCATGGTATCATAACGTGACTTTGTTTACAATTATTCCCTAATAGTAGTGAACTTAAAGTTATGTAGAATTCAGCTGTTATTCATGCTATTGTATTTAATTTTCATTGAAGTGATGTTTTAGTTTTTCATAACAAATTTATATTTTTGAATTTCAGGGTTATAATAAAGCAGTTGATTGGTGGGCTCTTGGAGTCCTGGTATATGAAATGGCTGCAGGTTATCCTCCATTTTTTGCTGATCAACCTTTACAAATTTATGAAAAAATTGTCTCCGGAAAGGTAATATATACAAAATTTTAACAATATGACTTTTGGTGTAGAGTTTTTGCACATCAAATATTTAATTTTTTAAGGACAATATATGAAGAGATTTCTGTGTGTGTTTAGAAGTAAACTTTAGGTATGTGTGAACTCCAGATAATATAAATTTGATATTAAACCCTGGCTTATGTATAAACAGAGACGTTTCAGGCGTGATATGGTGGAATAACATGATTAATTAAAATTATCAATTTTCCACAAAAATAAATTTTATTAATACGACCGGTTCCAATGCAACTACATCATCTTCTGGTGGGAGAGGTTGGGTTTCACCAGAAGATGATGTAGTTGCATTTAAACCGGTCGTATTAATAAAATTTATTTTTGTGGAAAATTGCTAATTTTAATTAACCTGGCTTATGTGTTGAACTTCTGAAACATCTAATGCTTCAAATGTTTATGGTTTGGCTCTTGTAAACATTAAACATTGTGTACTCTGGTATTGGCATTAAAAATGGCAAATGCTATCCATCGATGAGGAGTATAGAAATAACAAATATTTGTGATATTTGAAATATGTTTCCAGTTTTCTATCATTGTGGTGTTCACTCTTAAAGAATAAATAGACACTGTTGATAGTTACCGAAACATTGACGATTCGAGGAGAGTTTTAGGTTCTTATTGTCATTTTCACTGTTACATATAAGTAATGATTTGCATAATTACTAATTATTTTGAGTGACTGACTAATTTTATATTTGAGGAAGTAACACTATCAGAATAGTAATTTTCATGGTTATTTGGAGAGCGGTCTTTTCTATTTTGTTGAAATTTGAATGGTAAACTTGGTAGAATTTCCCATACATTTACATGTATTCCGTGCAGTATTTTCAGCTCCTATTTGCTTTTTAATGTGCTTTTATCATGTGTTAACCGAATAGAAGCAATATAAAGCAACATTAAATTGGAAGATCAATCAACTGGTGTGAATTTTATTTCTGGGGCCAGAAAGAAATATAAAGTTTTTACTGCTGTGAACAATCCATGCTGTAAATATATTTCACAAATTTGTGGTTTATCTAACTTAAGGCTATATCGTTCCATGCTTGATTATACCATTTTCATATGTTTACATACCAGTTAGGCATTGTTAGCCTGCTGCAAGTCTGGAAAATGTGCACAACCTGAAAGTTAGAAATTGTTGAAATGGATGACTACTAGTTGTCAGTTAATGGAAGTAAAATATGCAAATCTATGATTGATGGGATTGCACTAAAAGGTGTTTATTTGATGAATTATCTATAATTGTAAGGGCATTGTAAATATTCATGGTAGCCTGTAGACTAAAACAGGAACTCTTCTTATTGAATGCATGGTATTTTTAGTGGAATTTAAAAAATAATATTTTCTATAGCTTATTTCAATGAATGAAATATTAACTCACCTTTTCACTGTTCTGCTATGGGATTCATTTCTTCTTATGGAAAAAAAATCAGTTTGGGGGATTTATTCTCACCAAACCAATTTGTGTGCTTGTGACCTGGGAGTGTGATTCCTTAATGGGTCTCTGAATATCCTCCTGAGGAACCATTCAATTTGAAGAATTAATATCTTTGATTACTTACAAGGCTTGACAATCTTTACATTTATGAATGGAAAATAATTAGAAACAGATTTTGAGTACTATCTAAGGAGTTGTTAAAGTGTTATGATACTTATTCTTCTTTCCAATAATAGCTATTTAAATTATCAAGCCTTTGGTTGAAAAATAATATTTTTCTTTTTTTGAACAGGTGCGCTTTCCCTCCCACTTCAGCTCCGACCTCAAAGATTTACTTCGAAATCTTTTGCAAGTTGATCTTACTAAACGGTATGGAAATCTGAGGAATGCAGTCAATGATATCAAGACACACAAGTGGTTTCAGTCAACTGACTGGATATCTGTTTTTGAAAAGAAGGTATGTCTTTTTCCTAGTCAAATTGCAATCAAATATTTTGAAACTTGTTTGCTTTGGATGCAGCTAGATAGTTCATCATTTATCTGTTTTTACAGCTTTTTGTGCATGAATATATATTAGTATGATGGAATGGTTAACATCAAGGTAGTTTTACTTTAAAAATAAATGCTTTATATGGTTTGATTGCTTTCCCATTTTTCTTTTTCTACAATTTTGTCCAAAATGTGTTGGTGTGAATGCCATCACTGATTAATAATAATAATGTCTTCTTTCATCAATGATCTGTGTGCATTGGTAACCTCTTGGTGCAGTGTTGTTACTGAAAAATGATTTACTTAACCAAAACATAGATTTGGCATTAACATTCTTATTATAGACATTTTTTAAATATTTTGATGTGATAAATCAATAAAATGTACTTAAAATTATTTTATTATTATGGAAAATCTTTTAATCAAGCCCTATGCTTTTTGAAAATATAAAATTTTTACAAACTCATACTTATCAAAGACTTTTTATCTAAATTCGATAGTAATAATACCAATACATTTCTAGCAACAAAATGAAATTATTTGGCTTAAGCATAGTTTTAATTACATAGTATAAGCATCTTCCACTGCAAAATATTGACATTCGCCTTTGCCAATTATTTTTGAGACAATGGCAGCACAAAGTCTTGGTGTAAATTATGCATTTATTTCATAATGCAATTACTATAAAATAATGAGGGAAAGGAACAATGTATTGTAGGTCATGCAAAAGATACCAAAATACCTCAGGAAGTGAGGAATTTGCATGGAGTGTCATATTTTTCTTTACAAGGAATAAATAATATTACCACCTTATTTGGACAGCGTTGTTGTAATAAATAATATGAATGGTTGTTGAAAGGCATTAAATCACATGCCAAAGGGGACACATGATGCTAGTGACCTGAATGGCATAAAATGTTGAAAATGGCACACCAAATTCATGCCGAAAAGTAGATAAATCCCAGGAGTGTTATTGTTTAGGCACAACTTATCATACTAGTGAATGAAGGGACAATTTTAGTTTTTTTTTTTTTTAATTTCACATGAACCTGAGAACAGCACTTTGGCATTTACATCAGACTTTTATTTATAATATAACAATAAGCAATTACAAACATCCAAGTTCAAGTATAGCTCACCTTATCCGTGGTTCATGTTTGGGCCAAGTTCTAATGTTTTTCTAGAATCCCAGAAGAGTGCAACTTTTGCTAAGAATAGGTATAAGGGTCTCTTTGGGATTAAGTAAGTCATGGGCAATAGTGTCTTGTGTTGTGTTACCTGTAAGGTCAATGGGAGAGAGTTTTTAAACTTTTGATTCTTGTTAAACAGTTAAGTCACTCTGTGTGAAGTAGAATTCTTTTGATTGAGGTCTAAATTAGTGTGAGGTAATAATTTAATAAGAAAGTAATGATATTTGGGTGTCTGAATTTCCAGTGTTGAATTTCCATTCTATCACAGTGATGACCATCTGTTTGTCAGTCAGTAGATTTTAAAGTATTTCATTAATGAAGAGAAAAACTATTGAATCATCAGGAAGGTGCCATCCAATTTAGTAAATACTGAAATGTCTTCGTAAATATATATTTATGTTCTTTGATGCCTCTGGTAGTGTGTACACTTTGATTCCTGGTAAATACTTTTTGGATACCCTTCAAGTTAACCTGGCCATAAGCCACTTGAGTATGCAGAGGACTTATGCATGAGGCAGGATATGAACCCACCACCTTTGTCACTCACATGAAAGATACTATTGATTCACTTGGCTAACCTGGCTGGTAAATTATGTTAACCATATTGTTAAAATGTATAATTCTGGTAGAGTTAATCCAGTATCTACCCAGTGAGGCCTACATGTCATTGAATTTATTTTTTCATCATATCTCTAGAGGAGTAATACATCTGAACATCTCATGAGAGTGAATGCTCAAAATATGGTATTCCATATGAAAAACCATTGGAATATCAATTTTTTGTGTAGAAGTTCAGTAAGAGAGCATAACAGTTTTAAAAACGGGTAAAGATGATAAAAGTTAAAAAGTGGAATATCTTTTTACCTTTGTGAGACAACTGTCACAATTTGCAGGTTGTGCCCAGACATTTAATTTACTCTGAAAATGGTTGCTCAATTTGGAGAAAAACTAAAGGCATACATTAATTTTTCTAAAATATTTTTCCTGTCAATGATTGAACAAGTCTAGAGTAATTTGAGGAACTTGCAAAAATAGAATATTTCCACAGGAAATGTGATTTTTGTGTCATTGGTGCAATTGAAAAATCTTAAACATAACGCAAAATTAAAAATCATGTTTCAAAATAATGAAATTAACAATTTCTTAAATATCATAAGAGATCAGGTGCATTCCAGATGTAATTATATAAAATTTATTCATTGAGGCTGATTTTAACTGTTACTTAGACTTAAAAAATACTGGCTGAGATATTGTAAGCATGATATGCTCCCATTTGTAACCCCTGTATACTCGATACTCAAAAATCTTGACTTTGTTTTGTTACCTTACTGTCACTTTCCTGTCGATTTCCTCCAGTTGTAATCTTTTTATTTTAAAATTAATGGCTTAAAAAAGTTAATGATAAAAATGGCAAACAATTTTTAAAAATTTTAATTATTTCCTTCAAGTCATATGAGCTTCAGTTGTTAATATCTGAAAGTAGACCAAAAATGAATTTCTTTAAAAAAATACCCTACAAAATTGGAGTTCTCTGAGGCAAAAATAGGAGAAATTTCTGGAATTATTAGGAACAACCCACAACTTTGAACATCCACTGCTATGACTATACTGATGTGTGGCCTCACATGCCTGGACAAATTTAACTAATTTTGGCCCTATGTATGGATTTAATGTACTTCATTAAATAAATGTATGTTCGATTGGGACTTATCCACCCTGTTGCAAACCAACTTATTATTTGATTCCAGGATAATCAATTTATAATGAAACTGCGTTAGAACACATAATTTTATATAAATTGATGAATAAGATCTAATCTCTCTTCAATTCCATGAATGCCTATAAAGATGCGTATGTGTATTATTGAAATAAAATTAAAAATTGTATGTTTTCAATAACATGTGACCAGCATCAGTCCAAAATTACCAGAATTAGGTGTGCTTTTACAAGCAATTTAGTCCACAAATATTCATGCTCAACTCAATTTAGTTGGATTCAACTTGCATCAAGATGAAAAAATTATTTCCAATATATCATAATTCTACTTTAATGTTTATTGTATTACTTAAGTGTCATCATTTCTGCCATAAGGATATTATTAAAAAGTTAAATTTGCAGTAATAATGTTACATTTTGATTTCAATTATCAATTGAAGCATTCTAAGGTGGTAATTTGCTGGACTGATACTACCTAAAATAAACCTTAACTTCACATAAATATGAGAGACAACAAAGTGTTATGGCATTTTTCGAAGCTAAGTTCGGCATTCCTATTGAAATTGTGTGTTGCTAGTTGTTTTAAAGTAGTATAATGTACTGTTATAATTATGTTGGCAATGTTAGCAAAACTATATACTTGAAAACAGGTCAGTATATTTATTGCTGCACCACTTAAAAGGAAGATAAAGAGTGTCAAGATAAAAGACAATGTCCATAGTGACCCTTGCTTAAATTTGAACAATTTGTAATCAACTTCTAAATGTGATTTACAATGTCTGGCTTAGCTTCAGATTAGTTTTTCCACAAGGAAAGCAGACACTGAGAAGGTCAGCATAAAGACTCATTAGCTAAATGTCAAATTTGTAAAATTATAAAACTTTGAATGCTCTCATCTCAGATGGATGGGAATGAGAGAACAGAAACTTAGGGCTAGCTTGAAATTTCAAGGTCTCGTCCAAGTGTTGTCAAACAAATAGAGGTTCATTTTGATGACCAAGAAAAAACGATATGATTCTAAAAAAGTAATGCTAAGACAATATTTTGGGGACTTCTTTTTCCATGAGCATTATTTTAGAGCAGCAACTAATAGGCCCCCATTCCTAATGTTTCTCATTCCCCTTATCTTACACCCTCCATGCCCCTCTGTGCCATGAATCTGTGAGTAGCTTGCAGGTTTTATGGGTTGATGCAAACTTATTTGAAATATGTAATGCCTATCTGGCATTTTACGTTCATATGATTACTTGCCTAAGTTGACTTCGTTGACTGCATATGCTAATTTCTTGGCATCTTACCCTTAAATAAGAAATTAGTTCCTGCCTCAAAGCACAGGTACTCTGCAAATGCTAGTGGCTTAAGGGTAATTCCCTTGAAAAACATTGCAAAATAAGAAGGCATGTCAGGGCCTAAGAGTGCAATTGCATCCAACAGGCTATATATATTTATATACAATATTTTATGGCACCATAGGGACACACATTTTCCCTTCGAAATGTGCTCTGAAACCAGCCTGTTTTATGAGCCTAGAGTATACGGTTACAACTTTTCTCATAAGTCACAAGCCAATTTGCTGGGAAAAATAATATGAAGTATTTTTTTCCCTCATCTGTCATAGGAAATGGTTGTCTTTATCACAAATTTCGATATTAAGAGTTTTTAGCCAGTATATTTAAGCTATATTCTTCTTAAACTATAGAGAGTGAATATTTCCTTGGCATAAAAAAAACTATAAACACAGTAATCAACCCAAAGTTTGTTTTGGTTGGCCACTCATTAAAAGGGATCATCAATTGATGCTACATCAAAGTATTACTTGTATGTTTTCTTTGAGGATCCCCTAAGGGTAATACTTGCACTCAACATATGTCTATACCCGCATTCATGGTTATTTTCCAAGAATTATTTCTTTAGCAAATTTTAGAGTAGTTTAAATGACTTCATAAAAAAAAAGATCCTCAGTGTGCAAGGTTATTTGCATTTTATAATTCATTGTTGATTGAAAGAGAAAGATGGGTGTTTAGTTTTGGTGAAAGTAATTTCTGTGCTGCTCTTCATGTCCACTCAGCAGTTCAAGGAGGGATTCCAATAAAAACACACTTGTGGCAAGACGAGCTTGAGAACTTGATAAATTACTAAGTTGCGAAGAATGATCGAAGGCTTTCCCGGTGTATGGAATCGTGGAAGGTTGTTCGGGTTTTCCACTGGGTCAGGTTCTCCATCGAGGTGGATGTTTTGAAGGACGAGTCGTCCATCGTCCTTCGAAATGTCTGCCTCAATGGAGAACCTGACCCGGTGAAAACCCGAACAGCCTTCCACGATACTAAGTTGTGATCGTTTAATCCTGTTCTGATGGTGATTGTAATGCCCACTGCCTCATCCTCTTTTGACTCTGGGTGTTACTGATTTTCCCTCCCATCTTGAGAGCCTTACTTTCTCAGCATAGTGACCAATTATCTTATCCACTGATATAGTGAATGATGTAGGGGTAGAATAGTCGGAATTCGTTGCAAGATAATTATTCCAGTCATCATTACCTAATTAGAGGAAAAATTAATATGCAAGGTTAAGATTAGTATTGCAATGGTACTCTGGAGGGATGGTTGATTAGGTAGCACAGGACTGTGACAGTATGACATAACACATTCTCGTTCATTAGGAGTACATTATCAAGTGTTGGGTAGGCAGTAGGCATTGTGTCATTTTCCTTCTAAATCCTTCACTGGTGCAGTTTGTTTTCCAGTTGAAGTCCATAACAAGTCACAGAAATTGAGTGTGTAATAGTACATTCACATACCAACCATTTTAAATCTATGATACGGAATGGATGACTATGAGAAGTTGAGGCCAACTGGATTATTTTGTTTTTATAAAAATCAAAATTTGTAGAAAATGGAATGGATAACTGAAAGTCTATGGTAACCAGAGAATTGTTGTAATTTAGTCAAATATCCAAGTACTATTGAATTATTCTTCATAGTTATTTTTGCACTCCTAGAATGGCAACCTAGATTAGCAATATCATCCAAAATCAACATTTTTTGTTTGGGTTACAATTTTTCTCCTAAAGCTGGCTGTCAAAAACTGAATACTGCAACTTGAACTAAATTGTATGAATTACATGAACAATTCTAAATATCATGTTAGATTGATGCTGCTATTTCCGATAGGTGTATTGCATTTTGCAAACTGATGTTTTCTTAAATGTATAGTTACTGAAAATTGTTGAATCTCTCTTATTTTCAAGGCGGTCAAATCAAATTGACCACCTGTCTGGAATTTCTTGATTTTTTTTAGTATTAAGGTTATAATTTATGATTTTATGTGCAGTCCTGCTAATACATTGTACTTTGATCTGGAAAGGATTTTTAAGATTTAAAGTTAGTAGCTGATAAGGAAGGAAACTATTGTTTTCTAATTTTATTTTTTATCTTGCTTAATTTTTATAATTTTAAGTACATTTTAATGCTTTTCCTAATAATACTTGGTGTCAGTGATGGCCTTTCACTCTCTGTAAGCTTTCTGATTACAAAGTTTTGTTTCTTTTGAGTAGCTTATAGAATTACCTTGAAGAATGAATTTTTTTCTGTGTCTTGTTTTTAGTTGCATTTCACTCAGATTGTAATGTTAATCAATAATATTGACAATAAACTTCCTTGTAGTCTAGGGTGATAACTTAGATATCCTAATTCTATTAGTATAAAAGGGAAGCATCAGTTCTAAAAATGATGGGAAAGGATGTTTTACTTCCTTTCATTCCTCTATGCACTCACATTTCTTCTTGCATAGGTGGAGGCTCCATATCGCCCACTACTTCTTCATGATGGTGATACTACGCATTTTCAGGAATACAAAGAGAATAATAGCATCTTTAATATCTCATCAACTGAAATGTTTTCCAATGAATTGTTGGACTTCTGATGTGTGCATGTTAGCCCATACCTCATAGTGCATGTATTCAGTTATAACCTTGGCTGTTCAATTTTGTAGCTTTAAAAGCTTGCTTAGTAGTCATTTGTTCCATTGACAGGTAAGTATTATCAATGCTTACATGATATGTGAATTATATTTTCTTGTATATTTGTTAATTCACTTCTCCAGAGAGCCTTGTGTATGGGCTGCAATTGATAATTTCTGTAACTGTGTAACCTACTGTGTGAATATTATGTCAGCATTTGATACTACAGCTTGATGGCAATCAGGAGTGAATCTTATTGTACAAAGTGGACATGTTTCTTGGAGAATGACT
>CM073779.1:36090169-36117890 GCA_037158775.1 Hetaerina titia
ATTCTGTACATTTAAGGATGAACATTCAATCTATCTTCTTTTTTCATGTGACAAGTGTATTTTACTCATGAATGAATTATTTAAATATGTATTCTTAGAAAAGTTTATTTTTATAATGTCATGATGTTTCATAAACCTGTAAAAATATTCATGTAGTCTTAATCACTAAAATTGTTCAATGCCAATTTTTTGTAAAAACTTATACAATTTTGATGACAAATGTGAGACTTTTATGCCGTATGGATCATGGTGAAAATAATAGTTCTGATTCATGCCATATTTTCCTGCATACATACATGTTATTTTGTTACTATTTTGAAAATACTAATAAATTTTAAAAAAGCATACAATATGGCAAAAAGTGATTTTTTTCAGAATCAAATTTGATTTATATATTGCTAGTAAATCAAAATTGTTATTTGTGCTTGAAGATAATTTGCTATGATTTTGACTTTATGAGAGTTGATGACATTTGGAGCCTTGCTCATGTTGTGATGAAGTTACAGTGCATTGGATATTTTTCCTGATAACTAGGTGTTTATTTTAGAAATGATGGGTGATGTCAACTTTGAACTCAATTTCCATAAACTCTTTTGTAAATTATTTATAATATAATAATTGAGATGTAATGTTGTACAGAAGTCATGGGCACCTCCGTAGGACTGGACACATCACAGTATCATATGTAAATATTTAAGTTTTAATTTATTTGTTAAATGTAATGTAAAGGTGTCGTAATTAATGAAGTACCCAGATGGAAACCCTTAAAGTACCAAAGATATGGTCCATGAAAGAAGTGAAGATAAGAGAATAAAGAATGGAAGAAATATATTGACTTACTCTTACTATTTATCCATCAGAATATAGTGTTTAACTCAAGTTTTGCTGTGTGGTAAGGCTTGATATATCATTCGGTAGACCAGTTATGTGATCTAGTTTTAAGTGCAGTAGGAAATATTTCTTAAATCATTTTGAAAAACATTTCATAAATTTCAAGCATGATAAGTAGAGGGTGTATAAGGAAAATTAAAAAATAACTTTCCTTGTAGTAGTGGTGGAACAGATAGAAATCCTATTGTAACATTCTATGTATAGGTTACTCCAATAACATCAACATGCTTTTTACATCCTTGTTTTAAGATACTTATTACTTGCAAAAAATATTATTTCCTCATCTGCAAAATTGTCTTTCATCTGCTTTGAGAACTTTTTCGTTTAAAAACTGCCTTCCTATTGTGTTCGCTACAGATTAGGGAAAAAATAATATGCAATTTGTGAGAGCCCAGGTTTGGGTTGTAGGAACAGTGGCTGATAAATGCCATAGCTCTTTTCCATTCAGAGCAGCCACTGATTTTTTAGAATTTATTGATGAATTTATAAGAAGAAGCTGCAACTCTATAGTGTGCCAAATATACTCTTTGATTGGCTGTCATGTGCACCTCAAAATGTCTGTATAGTTTTCTCCAGTGCTGTTGACACCCTTATCCTTGGAAGTCTGTCCTGGATAGTGGCTGCCATAAATTCGTTTGCTGACACAATGGCCTTCAAATATACATTTAACCTAGCTATGGCATTGATATGACTGACTGTCTACTTGGGCTTATAGAAGTGAACCCATCATCTCCACTAACAATATGATTGAAATCAGATAATGAGTTTTGTTGCTGATACTCAAGTGTGTTTCCATCAGGTATACACATGCAGATAACTAGCAGGTTTCTTGTTACCCTATATGTTGAGGGCTTTGGCTTACAGAGATAGTCGTGAATTATGTGGCACTGAGTAATTTATGCACATTTTCTATTAATGACGTTTCTTTTTCAATCACTTCCCCATTATCCTACTCATCATCAAATTTCAAACTTAAAATATAAGGTAAAGGTTTGCAATGGAGGGCTTCAAACCCAAGAGCATGTATGGCTCTGACCATAGAGCCAAGACACCTCTGAACCCATTGAATGAATTATGTGCTGCTCTTCTACTCAACTCCAATTTGCCACATAGGCTGTAGCTTTGCTTCTCCTGAGTCTCAGTTCAACTTAATTTTATTTATCTTTGACCCTTCACTTTTTTTGTGCTTTGTGAGACATGTTATGACCACTCTGTTGCCACTGTGTTAAAATTACAAATTTAGTGCTCCTGGATGAGAAGAAGTGGTTTTTGTTATGGCAACTTTCAAAAGTTCTACCTAACTATGTAATGGAACTTGAATTGTGTTCATTTTACAGTTGTGCATTGTTTGATGCAAGTTTGTAATAGTGAAAAATTGTCTTTATCAAGGATAAACTGAGAGTTCTATGAAAATTCACACCATCAGAATGACATGAAACGTAAATATTAGTTCATAACTGAAACAGTTTAAACCATCATTTTGAGTAAAGAAAAAGTAAGCTTAGATGAATCTGCAAAACTGTGAACAACTCAAATTCACCTAGGGTAATATTATAAAAAATGGAAACATTTCTTTTTACGTGAATTGGTTCACAGTGTTCAAATGATATACTTCTAGTTCGGGCAGTCACTTGTGCCAAGGCTTTAACTACAATTGAGTCTCTGATAATAGGTGAGGCTGATGAATATTCTGAAGAAGTCATTGTGTTTTGATCGATTTCAGAATTTTAAATGGTGAACAACTACTTATAGTTTCACTTGATGGGTGAATGAGAAATTGAATTCTGACATAAAAGTGATGGAAAACTTAAGCAACTTGCTGGAGGGAATATTTCCATTTAAATAATTATCATCAAATAAGGTTTTTTACGCATGTGTTGCCTCCGAATTTAATAATTGTAAATCTCATTACAGCAATACATTTCCAAAGCTTTTTAATAAAATATTCTTAGTTTAAATTACTTGAACTGGTGAATTTTTTTGGTGCATGGAAGAATCCCAGCCTCCAGTATGCTATCGTTCTTTAAATTTTATACAGATTTGCTTGGCATCGTTGGAGCACATCGCTTGCACTAAAAAAGGCATAGCTTTACTGTTAAAGTTGTTCATAGGTGTACGTTTCATTACAAATCTTGTCTTCTGTGAATCTCATTAGGTTGCCTAAATAATTTAACCCCTCTGTTTAATGCAGCCAATATTTTCCCTAGCTAATTTTTAACCATACTCTGACATGCAGAATCTCTTATAGCCTCTTTTAATAGCTATTAAAGTTGTTTTCTTGTAATAGTGCATCCCAATCTGAACTTTTATGTACCCATTCTTGCCCTGTTGGTCTTATTGTGTCAAATTATTTTTATTTATGTCAGATGTGTCTTAGTTAATCAACAGTAACTTGAAGTGAAAAAGTGATGTAAAGAATTACAATATTTTGAATTACCCAAATATTTTTTAAAAGACTAAATTCATTTTATTAGTTCATGCTGTATGGTGAAAGTTAATTTTTATTCAAGCAATCTTTTCATACTCATATTTGGTATACTTTTCAAAAAAGTGTACTTTCCAAAGTCATTTCCTTGGTGTTTTTAAGTGTACATTAGGGCCATAATGTGTAAGGCATTATAACCAAATGTAATGTAATTGCCTGCAATAATATTAGTCTTGCTCAGTAATTATATGACTACTAGTCAAAGTGAACTATATGTAGTTCATTTGGATCATCCTGGTCAGCTTTTATGCTATCAGACCAGAAAGACTGTTGTTGCTTTTTCAGACATTGATCATTTCTCATGCCTATCGTAATGCATATATAACCAGTTTAGAGAAGAGTTATAAAATACCTAACACATGAAATTCAGTTCACGAAAGAAATTCATTTTGTATGGTGAAGTGTGAAGTAGTCCCATGAAATAGCATCTATTTGGCACAGAATGTCCTTTGTCAAATGGTTTATTGATACACAGTGAAATTCTCATTATTATTACAAATACTTGATTGTTTACTTCTTCAGCGGGAAAATGGGGAGAAAATGAAAATTGAGGAGCTGTAAACTTTGCAGTCACTTTAAATCCTTAAATTGTGATAGTACGAAGAACTTCATAAATTATTTTGAGAATTGAGAAAATTTTAATTTCCAAATATAGTACATAATAACTAATTTTGTTTAATTAGATTGTTACGTTTTTTATTTTAGTAAAATTGTTAATTTATAGCATTTTTTGTTGTTATTGATTTTTGTCAAGCCAAGAATAGCTCATTAAGAATCTAGAATGATTTTGGTGTGCATATCCACACTTTCCAGTGAGCCTAAATTGATTTTACACAGTTTTAAGGTGCTCAGCATTTAGTTTTTTGTCTGTGTGGGCTCTGGGTGTTACTTTGACGACGGAGACTGCCAGCGGCGACTATACAGATGCATGAAGTCTGACCATGTTTGAGTTTACCGGCATCTGCAGCAGCAGTGGAGATAAATACTGTTGTAAGAAATTACACTCAACATATTTCTTTGGATTGAAGATTTCTTATGATTTTGCCAAGGTAATTAGATCATGACAACTGTGAGAAACAGGTGTACAACTGTCACTGATGAAGGGGTAATAATCAAACTCTCCAGTGCTGTAACAATTCTTTCTCTTGTTGCAAATAAAATTTGCTATGGCACTGAAGATTTTAATTATTTTTCCTTAATTTTCTCTATTATAGTCTCTCCCACATTTCAATTGTTCATTGTTTCAACAATGAAACTTTTCAAAAACTTGCTGTAATTAATACAATAAATCATGTCAAACATTAGATTATCATCAAACCCATAAAGAATAGCTCTTGCTGGCCAGGTTATCCTTGTGGCTAATGGTATTTTTATGGTAAAGCGTAAGGTTATGGGTTCAAATCGGTCCTAAATCTTATGTTATTGTAATTCACTGATTTTGATTCATGTATAGTTATGGTATAGAATTATTTCCACTACTGATTATCTAAAAATAGAACACAAGGTAGGATTTCAGAAATTTGTTGATACAGAAAATTAAATTACATAGTGGTAAACAAGTTATAATGTCACCAAAATCCTGGTAGAAGTTTTGCTAAAAGATATGTAATGTATGCATGCAGCATATCCTGATTTGGTTTGATTTATCGTCATTGAAAATATTGAGTAATGGAATTTTAAATTACCTTAACCTAATGATGGATGATTGCTGTTAGAGTGGAAAGGGAAATAAACTTTAAAGCATAAAGAATGAACACTAATGCAATCTGTCTGTAGATAGGGAGACAGATTGCTGAACCACTAATAACACGCGAACTGCAATTGGCTTGAAATGGCCTAGCCAAATGAGCATGTTAGATCAATGTAATAAAATGCAAATATTCAACAAGATACCCCATAGGTTTGTGTAATGTTGTCTTGGACTTAATATACATGAGCATAGGACTGTGCAGCCAACTTCTGTTCTTGATTGCCACCAAGAAAGTAAATTTCTTTATCTAATAACATCTGCTAATCCCTGATTACTTTTCCATTCCTTGAAATATCCCTTAAGTAATTCTTTCTTATTGAACCTCTTGTTTTAAATAGTGCATGCCTTGGTGAAATGATTTCAATGTAAATAAAACTTCCCAATCTTTTTGTCGATGCATGAGTAGTGATGTGGAAACAATAATTAGATTTTTCACTAAAGTTGATTTTATTCATATGATCAAAGGTAGTTTTTCTGAGAGAAACTTGGATTCTGTATTTGGTGAGCTCAGAGTAGATTATGTAGACAGAAATGTTGAGCACCCCATTTTGCTTCAATCAGTAATTTTAATGTATGTGACAATATAGTTTTAAAAAATGCTTTGTTAAAGCCCTTTGATGCTGCTACATAATTAGGATGTAACTTTTAGCATGTCAGCCTATGCCCTCAATTCTCAAACTTTTGTCCTGATGGTGATTGGTACTTAATTCTAAAGGTTAAGGAAACCTAGTGGAAATAATATAATTAAATTACATAATTCAAATGTTGCTCAATGATTTGTTTATGTTGATTCATTTTTGCCTTGTGGTCATTCTGAATTATAAAATAATATTTTATAGGTTGAAGCACCATTTATACCAAGATGCAAGGGCCCTGGTGACACGAGTAATTTTGATGAATATGAAGAAGAAGCGCTGCGAATTTCATCAACAGAAAAGTGTGCTAAGGAGTTTGCAGACTTCTGAATGTTCTTGCATCAGTATATGTAAGTTCTCAGTTGACCACCTCCTTAATTACTTTATTTTAATTTAGGTGCTTTGCATTGTCTGAATAACTTGTGTGCATTGCGTGTAATTACATTCTGGAATTAAAAAAAGTAACTTCTTGATTTTATTTGGAGCATTGTTGATTACTGAAAGTTCATGAAATATTGCCTTATCCTAGGGAGTGGTATGCCTTGTTAGAAGCTTGTAACAAAAGTTTTTGTTGTATTATAAGTTGTCATTTTTAATTCTACATTAATGGCATGCCTAGTTGTCCACTAATGGGATGTTAAATTCTTCAAAAATGAACAATTTTAGATCTCATGCAGAACTAAAGTGCTTCTCAGGATTGTCAATAACAGTTTGGAGGGCAGGGCAAATGAGCCGTTGGGTTTGATCAGTTTGGGCTCTGAAAAGGTAGGGCCACGCATGATACTGTAGAGAGGAACATGGAATACAATTATGATGTAATGGTCTCTTTTAGATTTTGAGAAGGCATTAGAAAGATTGAATTGGGTAGAATTAATGAATGTATTGCAGAAAATAAAGTAGATTGGAGGGATAGGAGACTTGTCCACAATCTACACATGTTTCAGACTGCTCAGGTGCGAGTGGGGGATGAGGAATCCAGATGAGCAGTGTTGGGAAGAGGGTTAATATGGGTTTAAATTATCACCGGTGATTTTAAATGTGTGTGGTTAAAGAGGCATGGGAGGAACTGGAGATAGGAATGAAAGTCAGTTGCCAGTTCATAAAAAAAGGTTTGTGGGTGACTTAAGTTTTCCACTCAACCAATATACATCTACATAATACCCGGCAAGCTGCTGCTGGGGAATGTGATGGGGGGGATGCTAGGTCACCACCTGTAAAAGAGAAGAAAACCACGTTTAAAACCGACATATTCATTCAAACCTACACCCACAGTGACACATTCATGCAAAAACCTTTTTAACTTACACAAATGCAAATACATATATTATCAACTAACATACACATTCACCTATGAATGTAGTAAAAATGTATCCAATAACGTTCACATTAGAATTGAAAAGTAAGAAGGTGAAATTCCACCATTGCATGGGCATGGAAATGATGGTCCCAGCCCCCAAAGTTACAGGTACCGATTGCAACACACTGCTGCAGGCAGCAGAACCATCCCCCCCCCCCCCAGAGAGGGATGAAAGGAGAAACTTGAAAACAGACAAAGCAGGGCAAGAAATACTGTAATGAGCACAACATTCTGTAATAGCAGTCCTATGTGTTCATACAGGAAGGGTTTTGACAACAAAACACATTAGATTAGTGAAAGTGAGAAAAACTAATTATTTTCTAGATGATGCTGTGGTGAATCAATGGGTTGCAAACATTGCTACATTAATTGGAAATTCAGTGTGATAGGTGAGGGATGAGAACAAATATAAACAAAGCCAAGGTTATGCAGTTTTCTAGAAAGAAAATCTAAGTTAAATGTTCAAACAGGTGCTCATAAATTTCAGCATGAGGAGCAGTTTACAAATCTTGGAAGTGTTTTGGACCAAGATAGTAAAAGTAGTTGGGAAATAAGAAGAATTGCCTCGGGCAAAGAAGCTTTTACTAAGAGGGAACTGATAACAGGGACATAGAAAAAGGGTGTTTAAGAAATAACTTGTCAAAATTTTTATGTGGAGCATGGTTTTGTACTGCACAGAAACATGCTCTTTGCGGAAATATGGTAGGTGTAGAGTCGAGTCTTTTCAAACCTGTGCGTGGAGAAGGCAAGAAAAGGTTAAATGGACAGAAAGGAAAACAAACCAACTTATTTTGCTAATTTTATTTTTCTAACATTCTGTTCTTTGACTCTGAAACTGATCTCATACAAGCAAAGCAGCTTTCACGTTGCTTAGGGCATACATTGTCTATCAATAACTTCATTTCCTCTTTTCCCCCTTCCAGTCCTTGGAATGAATGTGGACGAACACCTTGTGGCAGATTTTCCTTGGGCAAGATTTTCATTTTAAAACTCTGAAAAGCGGGCAATTGGCTTCATTAATAATACAATTGTGTCATGTGTTTTCTCCTACCAACAAGTTTTAGTAAATATTCTTAGCTTAAAAATAACTTCATCGAATTGTTAACAAAAATTCAGTTCAGAAATGTATTCCAATATCTAAAAGCAAAGTAATACTGTTCCTGTTTTTCTTGATGTAAGAATGAGATTGCGATGGTCCATGATTACTCATGTACAATAGGCTCGTGACCATCCAGCAATGTCCATTCTGGCTGCTTTCCCAACCCCCCAATTTTTTAATGGTAAACTCACCTAGAGTAAAGAGCGCTTTACTAAAACTCAAACATTAATGAAGAATTTGGATTTATTGCTGGTGTACACCACTAGGGAGCTTAGCTTGAATTTGAGAGTTGCACCATTCATATCCCAATAGAATACATAATTTCATCTGTTTTTGTGTAATCAAATAGTACATATATGCGCACATTGCTTAATTTGTAACTTTAGATAATGAAATTTGAACTCGGATTCCATTATTAGAGTAAAGCAAAGTATGTTTATTGCATTTTATTATTTTAAAATAAAAAATGACATTTTTTTCAAAAAAATTCTTTAAAAAAATACCAAATGCAATAGAATGCTTTAAAATATTAATATACAGTAAAACCCTTGATGTGCCCTTTTCTAGGAACCCTAGAAAAAAGTAAAATTGTGAAATGCAAAGAGTGGGAAAAGTAGAGTTTTCACTTTTACATGCTTAATTACTGAGATCATTGCCTAAATTATCATCATCATCATAAACAACTTTAACTGGAATTTCTTCAACAGAAACAATATAAAACCTTGCCTTTCTAAAGCAGTTGTATGTTGTAGAATCCTTAACTTGCTTCCAAGCCCATATGTATTGTAAAGCATAAAGCAAATTCAATTTGATTGCCTCTATATTCCTACCACAATCAGGCAGATAGATCAATCAATGTACAATCATTCATTGATAATGCATCTTTAAGGAGTGAATTATACCTAAATCCAGTGGTTGGAGCTCAGTAGTACAATTTGCAGGAAAAAATTGTAGCTGTATATTTCTCAAGGGTATATTCGGTAGATTTGTTTGACTCCGATCAATTAAAATCAGAATTTTCCTGTTTTGAGACTCAACTGTAGCATCCAGAACATTAAGGTTATTCTTAAATATTTTTGAGGTCATTCATTCTTTGGAATTTGCTATATATCTATTGGGCAGCGTTATTATGTATTTGACCTAGGACTCCTTGATTTACCAATCAATAGTGGCTGTAGCTTATCATTTCCGTCTGTATTCATCTCTTTTAGTAACTTTTCATACTTGGGGATTCATAAAATATCTCTTTTTAGGCAAATGCACTGGTTTGCATGTTTCAGAATTGAATTGAGATTTCTCACCATTGTATTCAATTTAGAGGCCTGCAATTATAGATGTTTCACCAGATCAGTTCTGATTTCATCATTAGAATCAACTTATTCCAAAATATTTTACCTTCCAGTGAAATGTTATTTTTTATCTTGGTCTTTCCATGATCAGGCAGGATAATTTTACATTCCGGAGTAATTGAGGAAAACATAACACATGAGAATCTGAGCTACCTTCTTGCAATGGGACTAGTGCACACAGTTACCCAACTTCTAAATTGTGTGAAGAAAACAAATTTATTCTTGATTCTGTGTAGTTTTGATGCTATAAAGCCAAGTTTAGTTACTTCTTAATATTCAGGAGCCCATTACTGTTAAATCTGTTACGTTGAGTTAGTGCAAATGATCCTAGATGTCAGTCACCAGTTCTTGTTTTTCATGCTTGATCATGTTTGGGTCCAAGTACTTTTCAATTTATGTGCGAAATGACTAGTCTCCCTCAGCTGTCATTACAAGGCATAAATTTCATTGCTAACTCCTATTCGTCAAGTGGATTCACTTCATATCATGAATCTTTTCTTGGCAGACTGAGATTAAGAGTTCAGTTAGTTCAAAACTCTGTCACTAGTATACCTGTGTTCTGTCCGTATTCAAATCTTTGCTAAAACCATTCACGTTACTGCTCTCTCCCATCTTTTTAAGTTGTATACGTGTGAAAAAAAAGTTCTGTATAAAGGCTGATGTATGTACATGAGTAAATGTTTTAGGAATATGAAATTTTCTAATCCAGCACAGTGATGCAAATAGCAGGAAAACAGAAAATGAAATTGTGTAAATATGGGGTTCCACGTAAGTTAGGAAAATAGGAAATTGTATAGCACATAATAGAAATTTGGTAAACCACGGTAAAATGTGAATTTTGATAACTCAAAGATGGGATTTCATTGTATTTATACCAACAGGAAGTTTTAGAAATATCAATTCATAATTTTTATTTCCAGCAACACTATTTTAGCCATTTTTTGCCATTGATTGTGGATCTTATATGCTGTTAAACAAAATAATTGCTTCACTGTACAGTTTTGCCAAATATGGAAATGATTTACTTACAAATGGACTGCATAGTCCCAAAAATATTAAACTTATGAATAAGAGCGGGTATCAAGTAGAATCATGGATACTTCGTGGTATTAAAGGGTAATTATGGGGCCTCTATTCAAATCGGGGTGACTTTGAATGCCTTCAGCTTTACTCAGTCTATGTGAGATTTAAGAACTGGCTCTCTTACCTTGAAATGTGAAAGTGACCTGCATGAGAGTTCAGCGTAAGAGCTATCTCTTAACATCTCTTACAACTCATACAAGTTTGTGGTCAAAGATATAAATTGTAATTTTCATTTAGTTCAAATATTGATAACAATTAACTAAGAGAATAGTAGCAAGCATTCTTGCAGGTTTGCGGTTCAAGTGCAATGCATATTACGAATGCAGAATCCAGATATCTGCAGAAATGTTACTATGCATGGAAATGATGTACTAAAGGGAGGACACAGACAAGTCAGGGATTTTGTATACTTAATTGGAATTCAGCATTATCCTCGGTTTCTGGAGTTTAATGGACTATAAAAAGCAAAAATTACCACTTAAATTAATTGATTAATTAATTGTGATGTTCATGTATTGCTGAAGAAACCACCTGGCACACTATTTTACTGTAACTATAAGTGTTAGTTCTTCTGTGTCAGTTCGACCATGAAATCATATTGTTTTGGTGGGTAAATACTTAAATATGTTATTTTAGCTATAAACCCTAATTCCTAATGCTGTATTCTCTGCTGTATAAAATGGAAGGTTCACTGAAAGTGGAGAGGGGAAATGGGAAGGATATATCTTCCTCTTCAAAAATGGGTGAATTAGATTGAAGGATATTGGAGTCAAATATTCATTACCTCTAAAAGTGTAAGTGGGATGGGTTGGAACATAGTTTGGTAAATGCATTGTTGCTGGGAAAATCCTCTAACATGACTTATTATGTTTTCAGCATTGCCATTCAGTGAAGGCCAAGGACAAGAACAAGTTAGCATCTTTGTGGCTCCATGGGTGGGTATGGCATTACACTTGCAGTCTGACCAGTTTTGGGTTAAGTGAGCCAAAAAGATTTCACTGAACCACATTCACAGTTAATGTTTCAAATTGTTAGCTAGGCCTTCGGTAAGTATAACTTAAATTATGAATTTTTTGTCATTCCCTGGCCAATTTCTGGTTGTTAAAGGTAGTTATGTAATAACCCATTAAAATGTGTTCTGATATTAAATGCCTTTACAACATTAATATGAAAGAATGGGGATACATTTTACTGATGACTCCTCTTGTGCAGTGGTTATTCATCATTATATGTGTTTGAATTATCTGAACAAATGTTGAAACAGTGCATTTCAGTTTAGTTCAATTTGTTTTGGCTCACTAAGCATATATTGTAATTCCCTTCAGTTTGTTCCTAATTCATTTTAGGAAATGTCCGATAGGTAGGAATTTAATGTATAGTTATTTTATGTTAAACTACAAAATTGGCTGTTAGAGGTTTTTATGAAAACAGGATGTTGAGTGTTTTTGAGTTCTTGTCATTAAATTCAAATCGTGAGATTTAATATTGGTGGTTAGCAACTACTGAAAACTAACCTGCTAACATAATTTAATTTTGCTTTGTACACATTACCTTACATCAATGAGGTTTGATCAAAAAAGGACTATAAGTGACGAAGATAGACTGGAAATATAATTTATTAAATTCAAATCTTGACATTTAATATTGATGTTTGGCAACTACTGAAAACTAACCTGCTAACATAATTTAATTTTGCTTTGTACACATTACCTTACATTGATGAGGTTTGATCAAAAAAGGACTATAAGTGATGAAGATAAATTGTAAATATAATTCATTAAATTCATATCTTGAGATTTAATATTGGTGGTTGGCAACTACCGAGTACTAACCTGCTAACATAGTTTCATTTTGCTTTGTACACATTACCTAACATTAATGAGGTTCATTCAAAAAAGGACTATAAGTGACGAAGATAAACTGGAAATATAATTATTTGCATGAGTGTTAAAACATCTTGTTCCTCATGTTCACCACCTCTTGGATTTTTCCATGTTGCTGTATCATTCATATGTTTGTTTAAAATATTTAGACATTAATTTCTCACTTTATACATTTGCTTGTTTATTAACTAGTTTCAATGTATGGATACTTTAGGTAATCATTGTATATGCTTTCAGAGATGGTATACAAAATAGAATATCTTTGAATGCCTTGAAAATGCATACAAATGTTGAGTTTATCAAAGACAGTATTATCTATGATAACTCACACGACAGATAATTTACCTCGAAGACGAATGTTAAGATCACACCAATCAGTATGAAACAATATTCATTGTGTTGAGAGTATTTGCACCCAGTGTTGTCTCTCTAAATGCAATGATAATATTAATGTTGATTTCCAAATGTGTTGGGAGTCTTGGCACCCAGTGCCATTCTCTTCAAACAGAAAATACCATATTTCTGATGTATCTGATGTTCATTGCAGATGAGCATATAATGCTATTGACTTTTGTAATAATTTGTAGGTGCTTTTTTGAGTATGATGTTAATAAATATAAGGTGACATATGATAAACTGTTAGCTGTTAAGGTTAACAATGCAGATTATCTTTGTGTACAAGTGCAGAATTCTAAGAAGTATGACAGATGTTGTTATGATATGTGCTCTATCCATCTTATTTTTCTACCCATTCATATCTTACACTTTCTGTGATTGCCTGGGATAAAGATCAAAAAATAACCATTACAATATCTGTTAAAAAGATTTGTTCCCACAAGTTATGGTATTTTAACTGTGGTTCCCATCTCTCTGTTAATTACAACTCCTTGTGTCAAATTAAATATTCTCTATTGTTGATTAAATAATGTGTAGGTGAATTGTATTTAGCTGATTTTAATTTGCATAAAAATCCAAAATTTATTTGAGACATTGAGTTTATTAAGTTTCATTTCATTAGTGGCATATCATTATCATAAAATACTAAATGGATGACATTATTGCCATTACCTGTGACCATGTTCAGAAAGTAAATCTCTTATTAGTTGTATGTACTTGAACTTATATTCTAAAATCTTGTCCTGAGCACCCAGAAAAATGGTATATTCTTAACCAAATTTTAATTATCATGAAAGAAGCATCTCATTTTGTCTTAAGAATCCATAAATGACAATAATTGTTAAAAATGAAAAGGATGAACCCACTGTAAAGTGACCGAATTGATGTCACTACTCGTTATATACAAAGTAATACACCATTTAGTTAAAATTGCTTATGAATTAATATGACTGTCATAAGATTGTGCCCAAATGCACTCAAATTCTGAGATCAGATGAAATTCCTACTTGGAAGAAAATTTGTATGCAAGAGTACATAGATTCTGCTTCAAAACATGATATTGGTAATGATGGCATTCAGTATCTCCCCAAAAACTTTATTTCTTGGAAAATATAGGTACCCATCTCGTCCCATGCTAGCTTATTATGAGATATGTGATATTTTCATTATTTGGATTCAATAAGGTGAAGATCATCTTAGGGGGAAGAGTTTAAGGGGAAGATCATCTTAAACTTTTCAGATCATTTTGCACATAACAATGTCTCCCTCATCATGTCTGACAAATTTTGAAATTCATATTTGTATGGTGAGAGTAATTGCAAATCATGCTGTAATCATGATGATTTGCTTTATTTTTGCCAGTATTATTCTCCATAAAACAAAGAGTTGAATGTGGTCACTGTACTTAAACTACTGATAGCTTATTTTTCATAAATCTTTTCCTTTGCTTTTGATCAATGCTAATATTTGATGCTATTTTGGCTGATCTTTTGGCCATCTTCATTTATGTGGTGCTTATGATGAGAAAAACGGGCAAAATGCAAGGACTGTAACTTCATCTGTTGAAGTGCATGTGCACATTTATATATCAAGTCTGGAATACTCACAGACACACTTTTTCATGAATTTTAGGTTCAATTTTTGCCTTATTAATATAAAATGATGAAAATTTTAAGTAGTCCTCGAGATTTTATTTCTAACGCAGGCAGTAAATGTGAAAAAATATAGGAATTAAGTAGTCTCAAGAAATGTTAGCTTTTGAATGATTGTTAAATTTAAAAGATAGGTGTACTCAAATATCTCTGCTATTTATTTGCATAAAGAGAAGAGGGGATCCTTCGTCTTATCACAGATCTAGTTACTTAACTTGAGAGTTAAGTAAAACTCTGGCATTGTAAATATTTTTGTATTCCCTTGCTATAAATCACCTTTGTAATTTTCATGAGATTATGTTCCTGTGTGCAGACTTTAAGGTTCTTTGGAAGGTCATGTACTAGCACAGAATCAATCAACTTTTGCCTAGAATGGATTAATAAAGTGATAGTGTAATGTAGCTTTGCATCATCCGGCTAATGGACTTGAAGTTGCACTATTTTTTGGTCAAAAAATGTTGGGTAATTTCTAAAGCATGGGACCAAGGATTAGTAATGGGGGTTATGTTCCTGAAAATTATGGAGGTTAAAACAGAAACTTGGTTGGCGACACCACCCTTGATAAATGAGAGGACTAGCATAGAATGGAAATTGAGAATACCAATCTCATAGAGCTGATGATTTAAGGGAGCTAAGCTGAACCTTGCACACATTAATAAAATGCCTGTGTTGGAGTTGCTGGATAAATGTATTGCATCAGCAATAGGCATAACCATGGTTAGTGAGGGGTTACTGTACATATATTTTCGGTATTGTTTCTTCATTCATAATACTTTCTGATGACTGATTAAATTTTCTTTTGTTGGTAAACCTGATGCATATTGCTGCATATATGTAAAGTTATATTCTCTAAAAAACCAGGGTCGAATTATATTTTCCAATAGTAAAAATGAAAACGTTGAACTTATGAGAATATTGTGAAGTTTTCCTTTGATGTAAGTAAGTGATTTCCATCTATAATCAGCCAATTCTAATCCTGCAGATGTTCCTTACAATGTTCTCATAGACAGTTTGAATGTCCAATAAATCATCATAATTAGTACTTTTTGGTGTGGAAATTTAGGGCCAAGTCTTCTTCAGCAAGTATATGATTTTACTTGCATACTTGGGCTAAAGTGCTAATGTGGTTGTATGCGCCACGATATATGATAGTAATTGTTATATGTCATGTATTTCATATAAGTACTTTATATTTTATCTGATTGGAGTTTTATTTGCATTATTTGATGTGTTATGCAGAAATGCTTTACAAAGCTAATTAATTAAATATAGCTATGGCATAGAATATGTGTGCTATAATACCCTCTCAGATCATTTAGAAATATCCAATCATGATATATAGCTATTGGAACATGGACATCTTCAAGAATCAGGGACTCATCCTTCATTTTCTTTTAAGCCTTTTGCTCCAAAGCTTATTGTCTATTGGCACTGAAATGTCGTCAAAGTTTGCTTTAGTGTGCTGGAACACTAGAAAGACCCAACAACCAGTCCCTGCCACAAGTAGGCAGTAACCAAATGATGAACTTAAGTCCACTACTCATCAGCAAAATCTCATCTTGTTTTATTTGCATAGTGTCGGTAAAGTTTAACTTTCTGCCTATGCTAAAAAATATGAAGGTTTTATTGTTGATACAGTGAACAAGAATTGTGATCTTCCACTTGAGAGTGACTATTTACAGTCAGTTATTTATTAAAGTCCTCTCTACAATGTTTGAGTAATTTCAAGTTACTTAAAACATCAAAAATATAATTTTGTGGTAATTTTGTTTACATTTATATTTCTTCACAAATACAAATCATTATGTTAAAAATCACTGGGTTAGGATTAGGTAACTCCATGTTTTATTTGTTCTTGGAGAAATTTGTAATTTTTATGAAGCTTTTCATAAAGATTTTTGTCTACTTTTCTTGATTTATGTTTCATACTAACTCAGTAGTGTTCATGTCATTACATTTTTTTGCTTTACTCCTTTATGATTTGGATAAAATTGCTGGCAAATGTTGTATTACTTCCTCTAATGCTTTTTAAAATCTGATTTTACTCTGAGGTTTGAATGCTCTTAATGAAGGCATTGTAACCATGAATAAGAGGATAAATCAATTAGCTAAATTGTTAGGGCCTGAGAGGAAAGGAGGGTAAATATTTATCACTGAAAATTGATGCATCCTGTAGTTTCCATCTTTATTTATAATTTTGTTTATGGTATTAGAAGGTTTGTGGTTAAATCATTTCCGTTTACAATTTCAATGACAATAGGCCCCTAAATCTACCATAACAAGAATGGTTGAAAGATGCTAACAGTGTGAGAATAGGAGGGCTCTCTCTCTTTTGACTTGTTAAAAATGTCTACTTAGTTGATATATCTGTCGCCTTATTTGTGCTAAAATATGCTGATTTAATTACATCAGAATAAGAAGATTGATATTGTAGTGTATATTAAGTATCGTAGGTCATGAAAAATCTCCATCATATCTGGCCTAAAGTGGATGAAAACTATGGGAACTTCTGTATTAGGAGTAGGTGGGAGGGATTTAGTGACAGTTTTAAGAACATTTTGCTGTTACAATGTGGCACCTAGGTGTGTGTCGTATTATGTGAATGCAATTGGTATAAAAAATGTTATTTTCCAAAAATGTATAAACTTTCAATTGATACTTAGGTTATCTGAATGCTTAATTAAAACATTAATATACTTTTTATTTAGCATTGATACTTTTTTGAGGGTGGGATACCAGTGTTGTAACTAAATATTGATGTAAGCCAGGCTCTCTCTTTTTTTCAAGTAAAAAGAGGTGCTCTCATTGTTTAAACTCCATAGAATATGACACCATAAGAACTGGGAATTGCTATACTTAAACAGTTTTATTAACTTAATTTATTTGGAATTTGTGTTTTGTTGTTTTAAAATATATGGCATAAGATATTATTTGATATGAGGAGTATTTAGATGCACAATGACAATCAGAGGGTGATTTTTCCTTACTTTCAGTTTTCAAATATCTTTGCCTTCATATTTATTAGCTGCTAAATGCAGAATTCTCTGGAAATTCCATAGGGATTCTAATTGGTGTAAATGATTTCAAGCCATACACATCTAATCACGTGTAGGAATTATGTCTAAAAATTTCATGAAACTGCCTCATTTATATGTGTTGTGGAAGAGGAGAGATTATATAAATATAGGTTATCTTAACTTTGTAATTAAAACTGATTGGAAGGGAATCAAGTTTAAAAATGGCATAATACCATGGGCATTCAGATCAAAGCCTGGCAATCAATTAACAAAAACCCAGCTTCTTATTTCAGTGCAATAATCCTGAGAAGTGTTTGGGCCTGGAAAGTGTTGGTGAGAATGGTAAGTACTTCAGTGTCATTAAGGGCACATAATAGGGTTGAAGTGTATGATTAGATTTTTTATTGAGAAATGTCACTCATTTTACAGAAAGATCTCGAACTAGTTCATTGGACTAATTTTCGGTATGCCCATTGACTCTCAACACTGTGTATAGCATATGGTTGGCATTGTATTGTTGGAAAGAACAATTAACCTATTTTTACATTTGCTGTGAATTCCTTTTAGTGGATTGCATCCATGATGGTAATGGATAATATGGTGTGTCTGTGAAGTAACCAGATTTTTTTTGCAAAATTCTTTACCATATATTTTCATCCCCTAATGCTAATTACGAGATGAACATTTAAAATTTATGTTCTCTTGTAGAAATGTAGTTCTCATGATAACTCTCCATCAGTGAGAGTTATCATTGCCTTTTGAAATGTTGACAGAAATTAATGGATTTTGAGCTATTTTTGCAGCTTAATGTTAGGAATTTTATCAAAGAAGTTGTTTAGCCATCTTTTAAATTGATGTATTTTTAAATTCAGCACAGGTCTGTGCAAGTTCAAGTAGCATTGGGATATAGGAAATTGGGTGTAGAACTTTAGGCCTAATGTGTTACTTAATGGTAATGCATTAGTTTTTTATAATTGTAAAATTAAACTTTTCATTCTACTGTTATGAGCTAACATTATTGATATTGAAGAAGTTAATCATGGTTATTAAAGAGCTTCTCAAGATCTTCAAGCCTGTGTACACTTTGGATTTCTCATGTCAATTTAATTGGTTTTTATTACTAGGAGCCCTTATTTCACATCTAAGAATGTGAATATTATTTTGATAGCTAGAGGACACAATGTGTTGTTTGAGGAGCTACTTACAGTGGACTCAGTTAATGTACCTTAATGTCTCCATAAATTTGTTGTGCCAGCAAAAAGTAGTTGCCTAAAAAGGAATTTTGGTAAACTTCTGTTTTGGTGTGAATTATGAAATAATGTATAAGTATAATATCATAAGTATTGCTATGTTATGGGTAAATTGAAGTTATCTAAGTAACCCAAAATTCAGTTATATTAAAATGTTGTTAATTTTTTATTTAAATGTTATTTCTCTTGTAATATAATTTTCTGCTGATTCTACGCAGAATATTTCAAGACTAATTATTGAATAATATCAGCATTATTTTGTGGAATGTATATTAAAAGTTGTGTATACCAATGATGGATTATGTTACGTAAAATTCTTGGAAGAAATTTTAATCACTGTTGTTTTCCATTCCCTGTGATTGAGATGTTACTGTTTTGTGAGTGCCAAATTTATTATCCTCCCCTTCCAATTCTGCTCTTATTTAAGATGCCATTGTATACATCTACCATGATTACTTTTCTATTCCATTTTGGTTTGAAATCCTTTCGAATAATCTGTAATGATCTCCAACTCCCGTGCTGACTTAAATCACACCTGTGCTGATTTTCATGTCTGAATTGTGTCACAAAGCATAACCTGTGTTAACGTGAATGAAAACCACTGTTCTCCAGTGTTATGAATGTTTTATACAAATATTTAACCTTTCTAAAATTCATATGTGCCATTTCATGTGACCTAGCTAACTATTTGTTCTTAGTTTCAAAACCTTATTTTCTTACAACTAACATATCATTTATAATGTTCTGTTTCCCATTCATGGGAAATTTTGAGTAACTGTAGTAACTTATGAAGATTTTTAATCATTTAATTGATGATTGCCCACCCATTTTGCTGGTGGAATTGCTCTCTTTTACTCGACAGCAAAGTATGACATTGAGGGAAGGATAATTTTGGTACTGATCACTTTTTTTGTTAATTTTCATAGAAACTACAGTATAGAGTCAACCTATTCTAAACAGCAAAGTAAGATATATGAGGAGAGAATAGTTTTGGTACTGAACACTGGTTTTGTTAAATTAAATGACATCGTGGGTGTTCAATAAATTACAGTAGAGTCAACAACATAGGAATGATTACGGAAGAAGCCATGTTGGCAGCAGCATATGTAACTTATAATTGTTTTTTGATTCCTTAATGCAACTATTTTGACAGCCATTCTGTGCGTTCCTTCAATTGATGCCTGGTGATAGTGCTGGCTCTGACTCGTTAACAGGTCAACCAGAATTTATAAGCAATATATATTTCTTGTGTCCAGAGTCATAATAGCTATCAGCTTAGAGAAGAACTTTTGTGATGTATGGTATGTTTGAAAACCTTTGCGCATTGAAATACATATGGATATTAATGGAGTAATTCTTGGGATGTCCATGGAATGCTTCATTCATGTGTGATAAAATTCTAATATCATTAAGTATGTTTTTATCCTGTCAAAATCATTTAAATTATGTTATCTATTTGTGAATAAGTGTGCAATTTTAGATACATACTGTACAACTGTTACATTATTGTCACTTGCTAATATCTCATGGTAGTATCATGAGAATTTATGTTCAGTGAAGAATATCAGAATTGCTATTTTCAATGGAAAGAATGTTATTTAAGTCAGTAAGCATTTTCATTTTTAAGTTCTCCTGTGATTTTATCTATGAAAATAAGCATATTTGATCTGCAGAATTTCATCATTTTCAAATTGTGTTTGTTGATTATCTGTCATAATTATATAGAAATATATTTATAAATAAACTTCCTTTGAGTCTGTGATTTGCAGTGGCTGCTAGTGAAAAGAAATCAATTTGAGGGACATCAATATTCCCAATTTATGAATTTCATGTAACCCACCACCTCCAGATTTTTTGCATATCTGTCATGTCCATGCATTTTTGTATGTGGACACAGGCACCCATGCGCTTTTTTCCTTTCAGAAAGTACAGGGCTGCCACTTAGTCCATTATCAGAAACTTGCCCCCTATATTCAGGTAAGCACCATAAAGGACCCTTGTTTAACCTAAAATCCACTAAAATGACAAAGATTGCCATAGCACGGAGGGTGTGTTATCACATGCATACTCCAAAACTGGGCTTGATTTAAAACTTGTTTCTCGCTCTTCCTCTTGCTTTTGTCAGTAGAGCTGGGGATGATTTAGTATACAGAAATTATACATTTAATCATGGTGCTGGATGAGGTGGTCAACTATGCTGCCATTTCTTAGTAGTGTATTTCAGAAACATATTGAAATAGTGTAGATTCCAATATTGGACTCTGCCCAAGTCCGTGTACGTTTGTGTTTCAGGGTGGTAGGTAAAATGCATTCCCTTCTTATCAGCAAACTAATTGTTAAGGGAGGAGTGTTTTAATGCATTGATGTACTGGTCAGTACTCTTGCTTCTTGTTTTTGTCTTTTTCTTCGGTAGGTATTGACATTTTTATGTTACACTGTCGAGGCGAAAGTGAGCAAGTGTACACTTTCATATGGTGGCCACTACCATTACATATAGGGATATTACGAGCCACTTACTGCCTGCAGAATTCATTTGCCTGTGCCATGTTACCATCCAAAATGGGTCAAGGTCTGGAGCAATTATGAAAGGCAGAGTGACTTTACGGATTAGTATTATATGGCTGGAAGTGAGATTTAAGGCCCAAAACAGTCACAAATGATTTTCCGACAAGAGTGATATCATGCTAAGGGGTCAGAGTAATACCAAGGCCAGGGTACCCTTCCGTTGAAACTCCACGTGGGTGTATTTTCAATATATGGTGGCAGTTAGTTTGCATCAGTCGTCTTCAGCTGGAATAGTAATGGAAATTTGAGAGTAAGAATGTGTTAAATTCTATTCTATTGGATAAAATTTAATCTGAACTTCAGAACAAAAAAGATGGAGTAAAACAGAATTTTAGTTCTAAAAAATTTGTTGATAATATTTACGCAGGACTATGAAGTTCATCCAGAGAAAATTATTTTGTTGCACAGTTTTTATATTCCCATATATTTGAGCAATATATTTAATGTCATTATTGATTTTTACATTATGAAATTGAATATTCTTTCATTCTCTTAATTACATTTGTCATTTGAGCACAATTGGTGGCATTGAGCTTGTACTGATGTAATTGCAATTAGCTTTCGTAGAAGAATTTCACCTAAAAGAGCAGTTGGCAGTGATAAAAGACTACAGTGATGCAATCAATCCTTTTGTAGTGGTCAATGAAGAATTTGAAAAATATTTTTGTGTGACCGAAGTGGCTGTGTGTTCATTAGAACCTTAGATCCTGACCCGACTTCCACATGCACCTGAAGAATCCCCCGAGACCACTACATACTAGTCCACTACAGGGCTAGAAGTGTTGTGGAAAGGCTTTTTGAGATTATGAAAAGGTGGATGAAGTTCTCTTCTAAAGGACCGCATCCTTCATTATCAGCCAAGGAACGCCTCTGCCATTATTTCTGAATGTGCTCTTTTGCTCAAAATGGGGTATTATAGATAAAGTAGAGCATGTCCAAAACATGATTTCCTTAAATAATATTCAAGATATAGCAGTATATGTTAATGTCATTTGTAGTTTCACATCCAGAAGAATATATGTATAATAATAAGGTTATACAAAGTGAAGGTTAAGAGAATATAGGTGGTACGTTGCAAGCAGCCAGGAGAGTTCAGGGCAATACAATTAGTAATATTTTGTCCAGGTATTCACTGCATTTCTATTTTTAAGTTTGTACAGTTAAAATGCAATTTAATAACATTTTTAATTAAACATTTCTTTTATAGTGTTTAAAACAAAGGAATTATTGTTCAAATTGACTGCAGCCACCTTTGTTGCAAGGACAATGAGGACATGCAATATTGAATATTCTTCTTCTAAGTTTTTCTTCAGTTATTGTAACATATTGCCTTTAAACTGCAAGTGAGATCTATCCCTCAACCTTCATTCTTAATGTTGTGCTAGCAGCATTAATATTATAGATTGCTTTTATTAAGTTCATAAATAAAGGAAACATTTCTTTAAAGTTTAATGATTTGTTTAAATCCTCAATGTTGGGAAGCATTTAAGGAAATTGTATAAATATCTCTTATCATCCTTAATGATAAGTGTCCAGACCCGTCTTGGTAATATTTTTAGCAGTTTCAATAAATAATTTAATACATATTTAAACTTGATTGTGAAAGAGCTGACCCCTTAATGCCCAATAGGTTTCCTCATCATCATATAACATGAATAAAGGAGCCATGAAAGTAATAGAAGCTTCAGCTGAAAACCGCATATTCTTGGCCTAATTAAGCACAACCGTGGTATGCATTCATTATACCGAGAATGTATTGTATTAAAGGTACCCTTATGAGCAGGAATAAATAAATGCAATACCATTGAAAAATATTATTTTAAAATTACAAGAAAAATGAAACCAGAGTAAGCATGACTTGCCTAAAAAACCTACAGTATGCCTGAACATTAGTTTCTGAACTAAGAAGAAAATAGTTGATTAAAACTTATGCATGATTTCATCACTGTTATTGTGGTATATCATGTTGAGATGTTGAAATTACTTTCCATCCAAATTATTTGCAATTCTCTATAGCAATGGGAGGATAGTGTAACCCAGTGATATGGGTTGGTATTGCCACTTTTGCCAGATAATTCAACTCTTGGGCTACGTTCTGCAAACAATGGGAGAGAGTAAATTGAATGCCACTTTGAAGGAGAGAACAAGAACACATTGCAGCCTCTACTGGCTAGCATTCGAATTAGAAATTACTAAGGTGAAAAGCCAGATATTTTGATACCCAATATATTATTTTGTTTACTTCAGCATTACCCGTCGAATCTGGAACTATCTCTCCTCGCGTATTTCAGTACAGCCCCTAATTGCATGAGGATTGGGATGGTACGGTGGCCAACGCACCGGCTTCCCACCCAGAGACGGCAGATATTTTTCTGTGGGATCCCGATTCGCTATTTGAGGTGCTCGGTGGAGGGCACTTTGAATGAGTACGTCGGATGGGACGCTGAACGGTTAAACTTGGCGCCTTTCCTGTCCATCCCTAACGGTGCAATTGACCTCGGCTGCCGACAGCCTCCCCTTAAAACTACCCCTAATTTCCTCTAAACAACTAAATTGTAACAGTCAATTCTTGCTTTTTTGAGGAAATCCTGAAAAACTTACTTGCTGTTGAAGGCGTTTTCACCAAACTACTTCTCAATTTACAGTAAAATCGATGAATTTGTTAGAATAAATTTTCTGGCTGGAACAATAACTTAAGTGATTGCATTGTAACCTCGCTTAACGAGCACCTTGTATAGTGAGTAATTCGCATAGCAAGCGAAAATGTCGGTCACGACAAATGACTCGCTTTGCGAGCGATGAGGAGAGGGGAATTCCCTGAATGATTGCGCACCTGTTTTTTTAGTTTGTGTTTAGCACTCTTTCCATGTCTCCTTTCGTGTCGCTAGTCATCGGACATTTTTCCAAACTTGTGTTCAGACTTGTTATTAGTAATTTTTGGTGCGGAGATTAATAGTATTCTGTGCATGGTTTTAAAAATGACACCGAAGAAAAGTTCATTAGAAGAAAGCAAAAAAAGAATAAATATAACAGCATAGATAGAAAGTAAAGTCAATGAAAATCAGGAAAAGGTGTGAGCGCGGCTGATTTAGTACGCACATCAACGACTTGCATTTTCTTCAGGAACAAGGACAAAATAAAGGAAAATGATGCTTCAATGAAAGTGACAAGAATATCTAAGCAACGAATATATATTCTCAATGGCGTAGAAAGGTTGCTTCTCGCATAGATAAATGAAAAGCGATTGTAAATTGACAGTATCAACAATAATATAATTTTTGAGACGGAGAAAGTGATTTTCGCCGACCTGGTTTACATGATATCAGGGTCATCAACGGCTGAAGAATTATTTGTGGAGAGCTGTGCGTGTTTCGAGAAGTTTACGAGAAAAACCGACATACATAGTGAAACAGCAAACTCCTAGACAAATCCAGCAGAGAACTTCATCGGTGACTTCAAGAAACTGGTAGTTTCTGAGGGTTGCCGGCCTGAAAAGGTTCTTAATTGTGACGAGACGGGTCTTTTCTGGAAGAAGATGCCGAAGCTAACCCTTATTTCTGCATTTACAGGTAGAAGAGAAATTCGCCAACGGTCACTATTGTTGCCCGGCTACAAACCAGGGTCAGGGGTCCCATGTTGGCCGACGTTTCGACGCTCAAGCATCATCTTAAGGGCAGCCCAGAGGACGAAACTCGAGTAGAGCGTCGAAACGTCGGCCAACATGGAACCCCTGACTCGGTGGAAGACCCGAGAAAACTTCATCAGGCTCATACGCCGGGAAAGCACCAGATAATATTTCATAAAATATATAATTTATAATCAATTAAATAATTTACATTAAGTAGTAAATCAATTCTCGAAGGAATAATAAATGAACCCTGCGCCCTGTACTATGTTAATCCGATCAGAATGATTATTCGAAATAATATCTACCTCGACTAGGCGACTCGGACGAAAGCTACTCGATCGAGTAGGTATCCAACAGACCGTGTTCTTTAGCGATCTCTTTTCGGGGTGGGTGTTTGATAAGATAACCTACATGTGAGAGTGGATCTTTAATGTGGAGTCCTCTAGCAGTCATCTCCTCTGTGTATTCGCCGTTGAAATCCTTTCCTCTTGTGCACAACATCCAGCTTTCCCGCTTCTCTGCTCCATTAACTGCCATTGGAATTTCCGCTTGAGTTATCAAGCCACCAGAACACAGAAATAATAGTTATAGGCGTTCCGATGGCTGTGGTTATTTCCAATCCTCCAAACTAAATAAGTAAGTTCCTCCTGTCAGTTAACCCTAGGATTCTTCTCCGCCTGCTAAAAGACTCTCGTTCCGATTGCACATATTCTTCGGGGGAATCCAATATTGTAAAATTTATTGGGAATTAAATATTGCGTAATATTTTGTAACGATCAAAAATGAGTAAGATTTCTCGGTGAAAAATGCGGGGAAAAAAATCACGGAAAAAGTAATATTCCAATTTTCATTTTAAATGTAAACGGATTTAATGAGTAAACTGAGACTGATATCCTCAAATAACTTGCAATTAAATGAAAGCTCATTTCAATGTAACTAAATGTTTGTTATCCCAAAGTCAGTCTCTGATTAAAAAGGTTTTATTTATGAATTTGACATATTAGACACTTTTTAGCATATTTGATAGATTTGAAATATAATTTCATGTTTTACTTTGATTGAAGTGACACTTTACATAAAATACTATAATTCGTGGTTGATGGGAAAAATGGAAAAATAGTGACAACGGTGAAGATATAAATTAATATTGCTCCACGTTTTTCTCAAACGATATTTAAACCGGCATTTTCAGAAATAGGATTATCAAGTTTGAATTCCTGGCGCTCATCATTAATGGGTTCAATCGATTATTTCTATGCATTTAATCGGTTTTGAATAATTGTATTAGTTTTAATTTTTAATACACCTTCTACCACTTTTGCGTTGATGCAATGTTGGTAGTCGTGAAATATACCAAAAATTCTAAAATTCTATGTAGTATTCTCTCTTTCTGTTAAGATTGTGGTGATAGACTAAATTTTGCCTCGGTATTTACATCTTAGACATGGGACATACCTTGGAGACCACCCGATGGGCGAGTGGCGTCAGTCTTTAATGATACATGTATAACTCTGGGGAATTGTGAATGACGGATGACTAATATAAATCAATTCGTGTGTTTATCATTGGTTATGTTGTGATCGTGAGCCATGCTTTTGGAACAGGCCTTGCCACTGTTGACTAGTCAACATCTCTCTCTCTCTCTCTCTCGTTTACCACTGTATTCCTCCCAACACCCATTACACCCACTGAGTCCGTGGTACTTCTACTTAACAAATCCCCCACCCACACATACCACATACTGAGAGAAATTCTGCTCCCGGCGTCTCCCTGACTGACTCTGTGCCGAACGTAGGGGATAAATTATTAGAAACTCTGTTATGCAACCGGATTCTATATGCAGAACAGCCTCAACATTGGATTATGGGGTTGTTGCAGAAACACAATCTGGTTGCTCAGCTATCTCACGCTGTCGAGAGTCTCGCACCTGGGTAAGTAGTTCGTATTTCCCAAGGTACCTCCCATTTTATAGTCATGAAATGTAAGGAAGACTTTATCCAAAAAAACAGATAGTGTAAATATAAGAGAATTCCTGTTTCTTTAATTGAGTACATACGACACGGGCAGAAGAAGAAAAGAGCGGAGAGATAGTTTCAATAAAAATAGAGCAAATTAAGGGATACTTTTGTGAAAATTGCTGTGAGCGCTGACCATACTACAGTGGAAATGCTCCCGCCAAAGCGGACTACACTCCAGGTCATTGATGCTATGTGCCCCGGCATATTTCAGTTCCGAACGAAAATATCTTTTCCTCCTCTTTTCTCCTCTCCCGCCAGCCTTAAGCTTACCATACCATCCGCTAGTACCCTTTTAATCCTCCGTGGGGGGTGATAAGCAAATGTTCGGGCTCACGGGGAGGGAGGGGGAGGAATTCGGTGCTGGCGGTATAAGAGTCGATGTGGCTTGAGGGGTTGTGTTGTCATACCCATAAACACTGGCTGAAGTAGGTCGTGGCTATAGCTCAAAATGCCGGTCAAGACTTTTCTGTGGTCAACGCCGTAGGTGGGGTAGAGGGAGCTCACCACCCTTTACGCGCAGCAAATAGTAGTATGCACGAACCTCTCTCAAAAAACATTTCTTCGAAAAAATCCTTCATTGAGTCCCTTCGACCGGAAATATAATGTTTCGGAAAATAGAAATGTTCCCCTAAAAACCTATGCTCCGATCCCTGTATCTCTCCC